>APFE031347090.1:61913-91128 GCA_000404065.3 Pinus taeda
AGAGAGCCTTCTCATACCTCGTAGGGCTAGCTACGAGGTGAAATGGTTTGATGTAGCCTTGAGAGTTTGTCTATCTCAGCCTAGGTGAATTCCAAGCACTAACAGGAACCACAAAACTATTGTACCCATCAATAATAGTGCTACCTTGTAGCTTGTACAGAGTTCCAATTCGAACTCCCCGCATCAATACCATTGCTCCCCGAACCATTTTGTAGGTATCCTTCTCGAACACTTTTTTTACACCTGCACCATCCAACTTGCTTACAGAAATCAGAGTTCTGGCCAATGCAGGAATATGCGAAACACCCAGAAGTGTTCTAACCCTTCCACCTTGCAACTTCAACTTTACTTTTCTGCGACCAATGATTCTAGCCTTTCTATCATCTCTTAAGAATACATCACCACCATCGTATTTCTCATACTCATAGAACCACTCTCTATGGGGAGTGAAGTGAAAGGATGCACCTGAGACAATCAACCACGCCTCATGATCTACATGTGTACTTGAAGAAGACAAGTACACATCACCACCTTCATCTGAGGTGGTTTTTTCGCCTCTGCAGAAGGAGCATCATCAGATCCCTTTCCTTTATCAGGAGCTTTAGATTTACACTCCCTTCTGAAGTGCCCTTCCTTTCCGCATTTCCAGCACACCACCTTTGTAGTTTTTCCTGGAGATTTAGATCTCCCTCTAGATTTAGATCTCCCACTCGATGACTTATTTTTGTTTATGTTCTGGGACCATCCTCGTACAAACAAGGCATCACCATTCTGGTTGTCCATATTTTTCCTTCTCATCTCCTCCATCACCAAGGCTAAGACTATTTCATCAAATTACAAAGCATTTGCATTACTACCTATTGCAATAACCAGACTATCCCACGAATCTGGTAGAGAACACAATAAACTGATGCACTTATATTCATCTGAAATTTTAATATCAGCAGATGATAACTGACTTACCACAGTATTAAATGCATTCAGATGCTCTGTCACCGAGTCTCCATCTTTCATCCTCAGGTTATACAGCTTTTTCTGTAGGAATAGTTTATTCACCAAAGACTTAGATTGGTACAAAGTCCCTAACTTGTCCCACAAACCCTTCACCGTAGCTTCCCCTGATACATTCAGTAGTACTGAATCTGAGACACACAATCGTATTGTGCTCTTTGTCTTCCGATCCAACTTCTTCCATTCTTCATTAAACACTCCCATTGGTTTAGTACCCAGATCTACAGTGATCCACTGATCTTTATCCACCAACAGATCCTCCATCTTGAGTTTCCACAACTCAAAATTCTAACCATTAAATTTCTTGATCTCTATCTTTCCACTGCTCGCCATCTTCTTTCACCACCAGAATCGATCTCACAGATCTCCCACTGAACAGGGTTTACCAGAGGCCCGAGTGAAACCCCTCAGCAACAAAGGCATCCCCTTGAAGCCAAAATTACTCTGATACCAAATGTATGTTTTAACCCCATATAGAAATTACCTGCATACGAATTCTAAAACATAGAAAACAAACAATGAGAGAGCATAACACATAAAACACATATACATAGATATTTTCCCCTGGATCCCAAAATCTAGACTACCAGCTCGATTTTTCATTATGTTCCTTTCAATGTTATAATACATATTTATACATGCCGAAGCATCCAATACCATGGACCGAAAACCATCGCATCCAATACCATGGACCGAAAACCATCGCGTCCAAAAAAACATGTACGAAATTCATGCACAAAACCATAGGTGGGTCTGCCCAACCTAACATAGGGTCCAAAACCAAAATTTTCTGGGGCGCTGCCCCAAACCCCATAAAGTGGGGTTACAGGTACACCTCAAACCACTTGTGACTCCCCCCCCCTCCCCCCGCTACACAATCGGTGCAACAAAGGGGGGCTCCGCCCCCTGGTTAACTACTTGGGCTAGTCATGGAAAGAATATAACACAACCCAACACGTTCAACCTTAAGTGGTGCCACTTGCCCACTAATTCCTTCAATTTTAGCCTCTCATGGCTATCCTAGAAGGAACCAGCCCCTAGGAGAGCAAAGGTTCACCCTGAAACTGCTTTAAGTTATTTGTACTATTTGTGAGTTGCTTTTACCCCATCCATGTCACCAGTTGATTCTCTACAATCGCCTTTCAATCAAGGAGGATTATCTATGTTCAAAGGGTGATTTGGAGTAATGTGCGAGGAGGTAGATCTGTGGGAGAGAGCTTCTTGTTCAGCTTGAATCGTAAACTCGACCAGTGTTTCGGGTAAGATGGGGGGATAACCCAACATGTCAGCCATTTAGCATCACCAGAAAGTGTATAGTCCTGGTGGTCCCTAATCTGATGTGGATTGTCACTACGACTCTACGTCATTTGACTGGCCTCTGCTCATGCCACAAAGCACCACCCCAAGTACTAAGATTAAATAAAAACTTGAAGATTGAAGTGCATGCATCCCTAGTCCAAGAGTGATAAGGTCAAAAGTGTTATATCGATTCCCAAAAAATTATGGTTGGTAGAGTAAGCCACGCCATAAGTAATTAAACCATACCCACCCCCAATGGCCCTAAGGGATGAGGTGGCTCCAGGATCCAAAATTCAAAAATTCTCCCCAAAGAGGTCACTGACCAGTTTCTCACTGGTCCCAGAAGCCCTGTAGCATGTTCATTGAAGATGGATGATATGAAACTCACTACTTATGTTGATGCATTCGTTCCAAGCCTGTCGGATGCTTGTTGTATTCCCTTGCTTAATAGTGGTCAGATCCCTACACCGAAATATATAGAGTAGTCAAAAAAATTATTTGTTTCCCTCAATTGTGTGCTTTCTTCTTTGCTCTGTGTCCCATACATTTTCTCCTACTCTAATTCTCCTGTGAGGAATGGTTGTGAATCTGAAAAAAGAAATGCTAATCTTCTTTATGGAGGGAATGGATCCCAGTCCTAATCCAATGAGGGGTGATAAAATTCCATGTGTTTGATCGAGTGAGTTGATAGTAGAGCATTGAACTTAATCTCCATCTTGTGTAACCTTTTGTGTGCCTTATGACCTTTAATTTCATGATTATGAATGAATATAGCTCCTGCAATGGCTAGAATAAACCCATAGCTCTATCACCATGGTAGACCATTTAGGTATCAAGTCCACTTTGTCTTCTCCGCTTAAGTTATCTAATGCAGTCCATAACTTTTTCTTTGTATATATGTGTCTATGGATAAGTTTCCTTAGAGGTTTTACCTGTGTGCCTCCCCAATACTATGGAAGTAGTGCCTATGATCCTGTTACCTACATCACCAAAATTATTTTTTTGAATCCCCATCCATGTTCCCTTGGTGCATCTATAGAGAGTTGTTCCTAGTCATGGAAGTTGTGATGCCCTAGATATCGCTCATTTGTATTCCTTCACCATTAGTGTTGTAGCCTCTTATCCACAAACCTCTCTTAGCCATCTCCTATCCCTAGAACTTTACTCTATGGAGTATAGTGATTTCTCACTTTTAAGGATTTAAACATTGAAAAGTGAGAAATACGTAATATAACATATTTGTCACATTGATTTTAATGGTATGTATGGTAAAAAATATTTTGTTTCCAAAAGAGTTTTGAATTTTCAGCGTTGAGATTATGGAAATTGGACATTTGATGAGTTCTCAATGCCAACATCATTCTAATGGGCTATTTCGCTCCAAGCTATGGTATATACATACAGAGTATATCACAAAAATAAATCTTTGCATGTCTAGCAGTATTCTATACTAATAAACACTCATCACACCTTCATCTCTTCTACATTGTGTTCTTCATGCAAGGAGATCTAGCTGCACATGTCCATCTCTTTTTCGCTTCCAATTTTTTCATGCTTCCATGTAACACAATAAACACTCTTCACCTCCTGCTCTTGCGCGTTGTATTCTTCATGCAAGGAGATCCAGCAAGAGAGAATGGAATATGTGTGTCTATTTTTAGCTTCAAATTTTACTTGTGGGTTAGAAAAATGGGTTTCAACCTTGGGTTGTGAACGTGATTAAAAAATGGGGAAATACATGAAAATGAGAAAAGGGAGAGGCATAGACGAGGTAGTTGTGATGGAGGTCTCATAGGGCTTGTTGAGCCTTGGCTCAAATGCTTCCATGCAAACATGCTACCTTGAGTTACGAAGTAGAAAGCTGGAGAAATTTTTGGCAAAAGAACTAGAGAAACAACACCATTGAGGTGCACAAGGGACGCAGAGACGATGGAAACATTGGGGTCCACAAGTAGGCCTCCCTTCAATGTTGGTATAAGAATATTGCAGAACCAAGTGGACATGGCACTCGCAACCAGTTTCAAATTCCCACCACCAATGAAATTAAATAATTCTTTGTGAGTGCAAGTAGTGAGAACAAAGATGATTTACTAATTGGAAATAACCAATCGTTCAATTTAAATTTGTGCAATTATTGTTTCAGTTGTTGAATGTTTATTAAGTTAAAGTGTGCTCGAGTGTGTTTATTATTTATCTGTAGGTCTCCACTGTGGTTTTTTTTTTAGTTGTAGGTCTAAGACTCACTAAAATATTTTTTGGAGCTAGTATATTGTGGATTTAAAGTACTTATGAACTCCATTATTGGTCTTGGCACTTAATTTGAAATTGAAAACACCAAGAAGAACCATACTCATCTGTTTATGAATCTGCAACCAATGAGTATGGTTCTTCCTTGTGTTATCGGTTTCAAATTAAGTGCCAATCTCAAAAATGGAGTCACAACTACATACTTGGTTCTAATGGTGACTCAAATTTTTCGAAAGAAAATTCGTTGGGAAATTTGGTGAGTTAGGGTAGGTTTAATTGTGCATGTTGGGCACACATGCACTTTTCTTAGTGTTTCCATGATTGCAATTCTTTAAATATCCATGATTAGTACTCTATATTACTTTATAGAAAACTTTCAAAGTTATTTTTGTTTTAGGCTTATTGTTAACATGGTATCAATTTAGGTGATGGTATGGGTGAATTATCACTTATGGATGGTGCAACTATTGCATATGTTAATAGAGTATGGGGCAACCATGGGATTGCAGTGATGAGAGAGTGAGTATTTTTTAATCTTTGATTGCATTGTAAGTTAATTGCATTTGGAATTCTTATTTGTTGCTAATACATTTTGGATTCATTTGCACGTAAGTTGTAAGTTAATTGCATTTGGAATTATTGTTTGCTGCTAATACATTTTGGAGTCATTTGCAAGTAATCTGCTAATACATTCTAGAGTCATTTACGGGTAAGGATGATTGAGGCCTGCCTTCATGGCAACAAAATGTTTATGGGCTATAATGAGGTGGCCTCAGCTGTAATTAAATAAAATAAAATTTTGATCTAGATTGACATTGTTGATTTTATCTCATCAAATGCTTGAATTACAACCACAAATAGAGATTGGAATTGTGTATTTCATATGTTGAAAGATTTACAAATAGGTAACAATAATGACCAAATAATAACAATAAAATGGTCGAAAGCCTCTCAGTTTGAAAAATTGGCTCCTTATTACTTTCTATGTAGCTAAGCTTTTGTGTAGAGGGTCACCAGAATGACATGCAGAGGCACAATGAAACGAATCCTACATTGCATAACATAACACTATCGAAGTGGGTCAATTCTTCATTGATTGATCAAAACTTGACAAAATTGATTGATCGACGAAACCTAACAAATTATTTATTTAATTGATTGATCAATTAAACCTCACAAAATAAACTTCATCCAAATTTTTGCATGTCATCCAAATCTCTACAGTGGCGGATGATGAATCTCTACAATGTCGGCAAGAAGAAACTTACAATAAAACACTTATCGTGGTAAATATGGTTTTTAAAATTTTAATTGGTACAAGTTATTTAATATATAGGGACATCGTCTCTTCATACTCATTTAACTTTATTTATGAAAAGCAATAGAGCTATTTGATATTTCATAATAAATCTTATTTTTTTAAATTTTAATATATTTTTATTTATTGACAAATGAATTTTAAACCCATAAAATTAGTCCTCAACCAATCATAAAATTGGTAAATATAATTTTTATAAAAATAAAAAATTATTTTTATAATTAACAAATATTTAGTTTAATATTTAAGTATCTGACAACTGTTATAAAACTTTGGAAAAATTGTTTTATTCAAAACAATTAATTGAAATTCAAAGATTACTTTGACAAACTGATGAAAATATACTCTACCTTCCGCACTATAAAAATATGCTAATCACTTTATTCAACAATCTAATTATACAATTATAAATACAATAAGATTGGTCTCAAGATAGGCAAATTATCTTTGACATGCTATCACTTGGTTGAGAGAATATCTAAACCACACACCAAACTAAGAAGCTAACTAATTGGAGAGAATCTCTGGAACCAACTTCATCCATATTAGATCAATATATTATTTTTCATGCATCACCATGCTTTTAGAGTGGAAAAATTGTATGAATCAACTTGCAGGGGGCATTTTCACTAACAAACCCAATTTGGAAATTTCGGGTAAGAAACTTCAAAATCCATTTTGAGACCTTAAATGAACACTCTCTGGTCCCGACCTTACTGTGGACCTAGATTCCATAATAAACACATTGATATCTTTCCAATGATGTAAGAATCACCTCAATAGGAGCTCATATGAGAATGTTATGTCTCTCAGAAATTGACTTATCGAAATTGACCACCACAATGTGAGAGGATGCCACATCAATGCTCATTACTCATGGAAAATGGGCTAGCCATGTGGGAACTATTAGGAAAACTCTACAAACGTTGAGTTGTAACTCATATTGAGGGTTGAATGGGTCAAATTTAACCCCTATTTGGCTATCAAGCTCTGTAATAACTGGGTCACAAGGAGGAAAAGGTGTTCTATTTTATTCGAGTGTATTTTGTTCCAATAATGCGTAGAGTAGTCAAGAAGTGGGTAGGAAGAGAGAAAATAGAGAGGTTTTATATATTGTAGTAGTATGTGGTGACAAGACTCACTTCTTTGTACTTGCATTTATTTCCATTCAAAGAAAAAGAGAGTAGATTGCCTCACCTTTCGAGGGGTTTTTCTCCTGGAAGGGTTTCCCAAGTCATATCTTGTATCATTTTGGCTTGTGAATGATTATTCTATTTGTTCTTTATTCTCTACATAATTATAATTTGCATGCATATGAAATAAACATTAATTAACATATCCATAAATTTAAGGAGAAATAAATACTCATAATGTAGATTTCAATGTTTTTAATATATTCTAGTAAATTTGTTGTGACGAACAGTCTACCGAAATATCCATGATAGGAAAAAACTCTCTACATATAAAAAAGAACTCTAACTAATTTATTTACTTATTATTTTTATTTTTTTAACTGGAATGAGAATTTATTTGGTAACTTCGATCACAATGGTTGCCGCTATTACATCAGATACAACTATTTCATAAATATCACTAATGTTTCAAATATAACATGTCTCTACATATTTGAACCCACGCAACTAAGGAAACAATATATTCACCAAACCACTTGAGCTAAAATCCTTTGACAAAATCTACCTAATTATAACTAATAATCATAATAATAAAATAATCAAACACACATAAAATAAGTAAGAATTACATACTCCACATGTATATATATAACTCAAAACGTTTACACATATATATAACTCAAAACCTTTACACATATATATAACTCAAAACGTTTAGCAATCGATTTATAGTTTTATAAAACCAAAAAACAACAAATAAATTTCATAATTCCACCCACCTAGTTATGAATTAAATTTTATATATTTAAAAAATAATGTTTATTCCATGTTGAGGGGCAAAAACTGACTCCAATTGATTAAAAGGCCTATGAAATGTATGAAAGTGTTCTTACAACAAGTATTTGATTTTGTATAGTTTAATTTTAAATTTATATATTAAAAAAAAATTAATGTATATGCATTGGCTCGCAACTAAACTCCAATGATAAAAAGGGCTATGAAATGGGTTCTCAGAAAAGTATAAGTATTTGATTTTTTATAGTTTAATGGATAGATGTTTTTTATGGGTATATTTTTTTTGTTAATTTTGTTTTAAATTTGGTAAGGAATTATTGAAATAGTAAGTTTGAGTTGTGTAATATATATAATTTGAATGTTTGAAGGGTTTTTTAAGGGATTGAATCTAATTATATATTTAAAAATGCATTTTAAATACTAAAAAATTATAATATCATTCAAAATTAAGGCAATGTGTGATGGGGTGTACTATTAAGGCAATGTGTGATGGGGTGTACTATTAAGGCATTGTGTGAAGTGACAGTCACTAGTTCGAAATTATATGGGCAAAAATCCAGCCATGTTAATGGCTAATGTGGCCCAAACTAAGTGTGATCCCCAAATGATTTTGACAACATAAATTCTCTTAAATCACAGTTTTTCAAACCAAATATTATACATACAATCATCTTAAAACTCACAACTTAATAAAAAAAACATCAAATAATTAAATTTTGCCTTAATATGGTAACAAGTCTCTTCATATTTCTTCCATTCTAATGCTAAGCTATTTCAATTAGCTCTTATGAAGTTTTAGTGAAATTTTCATTTTCATTCCTATGAAAAAAAATTCATTTTCATTCCTATGAAATATGTTTACATGTGAATGTGAATATATCATTTTAAGGGATGCCAAACGCAGAAAACAAAGAGAAAAACGTTGGAGAAGACATAATAGAAAGAAAGTACAAGTAGATGTATTTATGGGTGCCTTAAATATACAGAGGCTGAACTTAGCAAAGGTGGTAACATGTAAAGTATCCTTCCAAAAATGGGGTGTAAAAAGGTTCTTGTATATACAATAAAAAGGGAGAGGAGATTTTAGATTTATAGTAGCTATTTTAGGAGGTTACAAGAGAGTTAGTAAATGTTAGGATTTTATTACTAAAATGATACGAGTGCACGAATAAAATGATGTAAATGTAGTTTAGAATTAAGAAGATAATTAATTAATGAAATGCATTTATATGGATAAGGTTTTATTAAATGCTGGAAAATCAAAAATTAGAATGGATGTTGTTAAAGCTTTCAAGGGTTTACAAAGTTTTGGATTGACAATGAATGGATGCATTGTTAAATCATTCTTTACAAAAAAGGTTATCAGTTCAAATCTCCAACATATATTAGTTTTAAAAAAAAAATTCAAGGTATTTGAATGCAAGTTTAATGATTGAATGTTATCATTCTAACAATGTAATTATCTTGCAATTATCCAATTAAAAAAAAGTATCAAAATATGCATTTTGTTGGCCTTCTATCTTATTTAAAAAAAAATCAAGGTTTACACCAAATTCTAATCTAGACGAATATTTAAATGAATTTTAATGGAATGGATTTAAGAATTTCTTTACCTTCTCTGAAGAAAACTTGGTGGGATCTTTCCTTTTCCCTAAAATATTGAAATGGAGGATAGGGTCAACCACCATTGATTTTGTTAAGGGATGAAATGGTACAATAGATTAGAGTAGGGAAAGAAGAAAGGCTTGAAATTCGACATTGCATAAGTTGATTTTTATAAATAGTGATAAAGAAAGGAGATGAGGAAGAGGTAGAGAAAGGAGAGAATAAAGCTCAAGTTTACAATAATTATTTTCTAACACATGAGAATGGAAACAATGATTTCCATGCCCAATGCTTGCATGAGTATGTAGTTTTCTAGAAGGTGTTGAACCATGGTCGTAAGGCAATGGTAGACGAAAATGAGACGGCAAAGTTCTCTCATATATCTATTGTGGTAAGAGGATATAAGTAAAAGTGGATGAAAAATGGTTTTTCAAACCAAAGGTATTCAATGGCTAAATTTTGAAGCACACCTTAACCCAAATTACATGCCTTCTACATAATAATTTGTAATAAGTTTAATGTGCAAAGGTCATCAATCAAATGATTGATATTAATGGGGATTGGGAAGCATTACAAATGATCAAGCCGAAGCTTATGCCCTCCTAAAAGGAATTAAACTAACTAAAGAAACTTAAATAGCCATGTTTATTGTATTAGGAGACTCCTTACTCATTATTCAACATTTAGTACAGGGAACTTTTCTGAAAAACAAAATGCTAGAAAATCTACTGAAGAGAATTAGGAAGTTATGGATGGATTATCATCCATAGAGTATTATCATGTACTCGGGGATATCAATAAACTAACCAATAATTGTGTCAATGAACGTTGTCAATTAAGAATGGGTGTGTTAAAAGTTGATGGTCATAATAGACCATAAAATATCCCATAGATTCAATGATAATAGGAAGAATAATTAACCCCCTAAGTTTTTTTGGGAGGGAAGGGGTGGTGGTATGCAAGATTAGTCCAAAGGAGAAAAAGGGGGGACTCAAAGCCAACATGACCACGTCATGTGAAGTGCAACCTGCAAAGGTTTCCAATACATTTCGCATTCAATACACTATAATGGTGAAGGTTAAATCTCACAGACCAAAATCCTATTGCACACAGTTCAATACCACTAAGGGATGTTACTTGATTTTTCACACAATCTTTGGGGATAGAAGCATTATGAATCATACTAAAAAGAATTTGGGTGGTGATTGTGGGATGTATGGGACTTGGGAGTCACTGCCATTATTTCATGAGCACTTAGTTATCCTTTACTTAAAGTGGAAAGAACCATTTCTATCCCTCGTAGTGATGAAAATTCTATTTGATATAGGCATGGTAGGTTTGTGAAATGGGGGAAGTGACTTCTTCCTGATCGCATTGGAAAATGCTAGATGTAGTGCTCTAGAATCTAGTTAACCATCTGGAAAATTCCTTCCTTCTATTCTCTGGCATGTTTATTTGAATCAATTCAAATATTTGGAAATGATGATTGGTGACCTTTGTGGGGAGTTGATTCATTGTAGTGGTTTAATGAATCCAGGTGTAGTATTATTTGATGTGGATGACAAAATAAGAAGTTTGGTTTTTCCTCAATCATTATGCTTCTCTCTATTTCAAGCTCAATCTGAAGCTATCCAAGTTTATTCATATGATTCCAGCCATACTTAGGCTAGAAAGCTCCTTGAGAAGCCTTGCTGGGCGGATTTAGTTTAAACATAGTTCAATTTCATGGTGAAATTAGACCCTTTCATTTAGATAAATGGATTCAAGTTTTATTGGAGTGCATCCCCGACTGAGACTATATCCATTCAAGAAATTTAGCGAATTTTTAAACTCTTGTTGGAGGAAACATCATTTCTCAATCCTGTTATGTTGTTGGAGGTGGTTACGATCAACAGAGTCTATGGACAAAGTCATAAGCACCTGCAATTATTTCCAGTGAGGGTCATTAAGGATTGTAAAAGGGTTATTTAGGGATATTAGATAAGGGAGGATCAATTCACATCCCCCTGCCTTGATCATTTTTGGAGCTCATGATCCAAGTGGATATTGGTGGCCACCTGCCAAATCCACCTTGATCCCCACCATTGTTTCTTTCAGCTTTTCAGTTTCCTTAATTGTAGCCCAATTTACTATTTTTAGTATTTTTTCGGGTCCTGAACTTCCGGAGCCATTTTGAGGCCCTAAATGACGTTTTTTTGGGAAAACTGGGAGCAACATGGGTCAAACGGATATATCCTTCTAACGAGATACTGTGCGCATCAAACGAAGATCGTATGCCAAAGTTACCACCCCAGGAAGTTGATGTACCAATTTACCCAAACGGGGCCCACAGTTTGGTGTTTCATCTTCTAGGGTTAGGTTTTGGAATGTTAAGGGTTTTTCATTGTTTCTCAACAATAAATAGGCCTTCGAGCCTCATTGAACACAGTTCAGAGCATTTATCACCACATCTCTTCTCATAATAGCTACCATCACCCTAGCTGGTTTATTTCCAACTCTGTCTATAAGCATTTCAGTATTTTACATTAATGAAATGAAGTATTATTTCCGCTGCATCTCTGTGTTTATGTTATTCTGTAATTTGTTGCATTCCTATTTAAATTGGATCAGTGGTTCAAAGCAGTCTACTTTTTCTCTGTTTTTCTTTGCATGTCCCCAACGAGGTCAAGATATAAGGAGTTAGGGCTTGAACTGGTCGAACCTTTGCAAGACCAGCCTCACAAATCCCAACGGCCTCCCATGGCAGATGAAAAGAAAGATGAGGGGACAGGAGATCCTATCAAAATCTTGCTCAAAGAAGCCCTCGAGCGACAAAGGAACGCGATGATGGACAACTTCGCCCAGATCCTTAAGTGGCTACCTAGGGGCGACGCATCAGTTTCCAATAGCTACTCTGGAAATGCCACACTGATTAAGGTACAAGTTAATTTTGAAATCCCCATATTTGAGGGTCAGATAGACGCAGATGCCATCAATAAATGGTTAAATCTTCTAGAGGGTTATTTTTCTGTTCATGATTTTTCCAGTCGAAAAAATATTATTTTCGCTCTTCTCAAAGCAGCCCCCCACATCAAGGACTAGTGGGAAACCTACTGCGAGCAGAAGGATGAAAGTACAAGCTCACTGTTTTTAGCCGCACCCACTTGGAATTCCTTCCGAGAGGCCATCAAGGGGCGATACTAACCTGTCAGAAGCTATGAGGATCAATACATAAAGTGGACCACGTTGCGGCAGGGAAGGGACCAAGACGTGCCAGAGTTTACCAATATTTTCCATACCCTTTGCACAAAGTTGGGTATCAAGGATCCAGAGTAGCATTTCATACTCAAATACCGTAGCTTCCTGCACAAGTACATCTGGGAAGAAATAGAATTCCTGAACATCTCCTCGCTCGGCATGGCATACCGATATGTCGTCAAGGTCGAACAAAAGTTTAAACAGAAGAAGCGAGACTTTGGATCTGCAAATCCGAAGCAAGGGAAAGGTGTCCCCAAACCACAAAACAAAGTACAAAGCCAAGGCGGGACGGCCCAAGAAAACCTGCCAAAACTGCAAGCAAAGAACAACACCGTGAAGCCGAAAAAGGACACAGGAAAGTGGTGTGAGTTCCATAAGAGCTCTACGCACAACGCAAGTGAGTGTCGGGCCAAAAAATCACTGATGGTCGAGCTAAAGGTTTCAGAATCAGATGCATGTTCCAACTCTGAGTCAGAACCTGACAAGGGGAATGACAAAGGGAAGAAGATTATCGATGCAGAGCCCAACGCCACCGTTGCCACCATGAAGATCCAGAAGGAGGAACCCGAAGATCTAGAGGAGGAGGAGCATCTCTTCCACTCCCAAATGTGGGTAAAGAGCTCCCCGCTACAGTTCATTATCGACAGTGGGAGCCAAAAGAACCTCATTTCGGCAGAGGTCATGAAGTGGCTGGGCTTACCAACCATGGCACATCCACAACTATACACCATCGGGTGGCTTCACCAAGGACGGGATCTTCGCGTGAGCCGATAGTGTCGCCTTCCATACAACATCAAGCCCTTCACGGATGAGGTATTATGTGACATTACTCCCCTTGAAGTTTGTGATGTATTATTAGGACAACCTTACTTGTGGAAGTGACATGTTGTGTATGAATCAAGGCCCTGTGTTGTTATTGTTACTTTGGGAAATGAGTTGTACAGGATACCGGAGGTAGCACCGCGTACCGCCATCTCTTTGATTACTGCAAAACAATGCAGTAAGCTCATTTACAAAACCGGGAAATTTTCTTTCCTGATGATACGCCCTCAAGGAATGAAGAAGATGGTGACCATGACCTCCAGACAGGGCCCCTCCGCACGACAACTACAGATGGACAAGGTCATGGAGGAGTATGAGGATACCTTCACCTTCGTCGTAAGGGTTCCTCTACACTTTCAAGTGAAGCACTCCATTGATCTAACCCCAGGTGCGTTGCTGCCCAATGGACCAATCTATTAGTGCTCTATTCTGGAGAATGATGAAATCAAGAGGCAGATTCAGGAGCTGCTACAGAAAGGTCACATCCCTCCAAGTTCATCACCTTATGGGAGTCTGATCGTGTTGGTACAGAAGAAGGATGGGACTTGGAGACTCTATATTGACTATCGAGCACTGAACAAGATCATTGTCCGTAATAGGTACCTGATCCCATGGATTGATGACCTCTTAGACCAACTGAAGGGGGGAAAATATTTTAGAAAGATTGATTTGAAGTTAGGATATCACCAGGTAGCCATCGAACCCTCCGATGTGTGGAAGACTACCTTCAAAGCCAAGGAGGGCCTTTTCGAATGGTTGGTTATGCCTTTCGGATTAACGAATGCTCCTGCAACCTTTATGAGGCTAATGGATGACATCTTGTGGCCATTTTCTAACTCATTTGTAGTGGTATACTTGGATGACATCCTGATGTTCAGCCATAGTTGAGAAGAACACCTCCACCACATTCGTCAGGTTCTCCAAACACTGCAACAACACAAGTTATGTGCCAATTTGGAGAAATGAACTTTTGGCATGACCCAGGTTCAGTATATGGGATACATTATTGATGAACAGGGGGTACATGTGGATCCATCCAAGATCCAAGTCATTCAAGATTGGCCATCTCCAACCACTCTAATAGAGCTTCACAGCTTTCTAGGTCTTGTCAACTTCTACCGCAAGTTCGTGTTGGGATTTTCTAATATCACTTGGCCCTTCAGTCAAGTCACCAAGGGAGGAGCGAAAGCAAAATTCTTTTCGTCTAAATCTCAACAAAAGGAATTCAAAGAGTTGAAAGATCTCCTCTGCACGACACCAATGCTCGCATTACCAGACTTGCAACAACCATTTGAGGTTGAGACAGATGCCTTTGACTATGCTATTGGGGCAGTCCTCACTCAACACGAGCATCTAGTGGCATATCACAGTGAGACACTTTCAGACATAGTCTAGAAGTATCCCACTTATGACAAAGAGATGTATTCCATTGTGCAGGCCTATCGACAATGGCAGCATTACATTTTGGGGAAGGAAACAGTCATCCACATAGACCACCGACCCCTGCAATTCATACAGACCCAAGGGAAATTGCAAAATGATCGCCATCAGAAGTGATCCACGTACCTGTAACAGTTCCATTTGAATATCAAGTATAAGAAGGCTAGCACCAATAATGTTGTAGATTTCCTTAGTCGACCACCGATCATGGCATTAACCACTGTGCTCAACTCCTATGGGCACGAGACTTGTGATTGGCCACTTCTCTACAAAAGCGACCCGGAATTTGGCCACACATACCAGACACCCTTGGAGGGTCAGCATGTTCCAGATTTTCACCTCCAGGATGCCCTATTATGCCACTTGGGTCACCTTTGTGTTCCTTCAAGTGAGCGTGCCAAGATGATTTGGGAAACACACTACAGTTGGGCTGCTGGACATTTCGAGGTCGAGAAAATAGTGGCAGTACTATAGAAGTATTTCTATTGGTCGAATCTTCGACAAGATGTCGGGAAGTACATCAGATCATGCACTACCTGCACCATTGCTAAACCGACCATCAAGAAGCAAGGCCTCTATACCCCACTGCCTACCCCTAGTCGACCTTGGGAATCCATCTCCATGGATTACATGTCAGGCCTTCCTTCCACTAAGCATGGAAACGACTGTGTTTTTGTGGTCATCGACAGGTTCTTGAAGATGGCCATTATGGCTGCCTGCAAGAAGAATATCACAGCAGAAGCCACTGCTAAACTCTTCTTTGAAAAAGTGTGGGTACACTTTGGGATCCCACAATCTATCATCTCAGATCGGGATAGCAGTTTTCTCAGTACATTTTGGTCCAGTCTCTGGTCGATGCTCAACACCAAACTCACTAAGTCCACAACCTTCCATCCTCAAATTGATGGCCAGACAGAGGTTGTCAACAGGATGATCGTACACATTCTGTGCATGTACAACTCAAATCATCCATGCACATGGGACGAGAGCCTCCCCTATGTTCAACATAGCTACAACCGAGCTCTCCATAGCTCGACTGGCCACAACCCTTTTCAGGTGGGCTTGGGATTCCAGACACTATGTCCCATTGATGTGGCCATGCCATTTATAGCTACTCACACAAATTCGAATCATGTACAGTCTGAAACAGATAAGTCAAACAGCTTCATTGAGCACATCTAACATATTCACCAGCAGGTACATGACATTCTGGAGAAATCAAATTCCAAGTACAAGAAGCGACATGATCAACATTGGGTGCCACACAAGTTTCAGGTGGGTGACAAAGTCTGGTTGCATTTGCAAAAGCAACGCTTTATCTAAGCCTATCAAAAACTCAGACCACTCCAATATGGTCCTTACACCATTACCAAGACTATGGGAGACAATGCATTTGAGCTCAGCATTACCCCATTCCTTGGCCTGCACCTAGTGCTCAATATGGACCACCTTCGGCCATACTTTCCACCATTACTAGACACATCCAACATTGCATAACAGCTCACACCCACAGAGTTAAATCCAGATTGCATGGAACAAGCTGCAGCTGATCGGATCATGGACACACAGATCCAACACACTCACCAGCAGAATATCTAATTGTATCGAGTTGTCAAAGCAGGCCAACTCCTTCACCAGGGCAAGTGGCTCACCAAGGACCAAGTTCAACAGAAGTTTCCTCATCTCATGGACGAAATCAACGCAATGGGGACCACTGCTTCCTAAGGAGGGAGGAATGATCCAGGTGGATATTGGTGGCCACCTGCCAAATCCACTTGGACCCTCACCATTGTTTCTTTTAGCTTTTCAGTTTCCTTAATTGTAGCCTAGTTTACTATTTTTAGTAGTTTTTCGAGTCCTAAACTTTCAGATCCGTTTTGAGGCCCTAAACGACGTTTTTTTGGGAAAACTAGGAGCAACATGGGTCCATGGACCGATGTTGCTCTTCCTAAAGTTGTAGTTCTCGAATATATCTTTCTAATGAGATATTGTGTGCATCAAACGGAAATCGTATGCCAAAGTTACGACTCCAGGAAGTTGATGTACCAATTTACCCAAACGGGGCCCACAGTGTTGCTTTTCATCTTCTAGGGTTAGGTTTTGGAATGTTAAGGGTTTTTCATTGTTTCTCAATAATAAATAGGCCTTCGAGCCTCATTGTAACACAGTTCAGAGGCATGTAGCTGCCACATCTCTTCTTAGAGATAAGCTACCATTGCCCTAGCTGGTTTATTTCCAACTCTGTCTGTAAGCATATTTTAGTATTTTACATTAATGAAATGAAGTATTATTTCCATTGCATCTCTGCATTTATGGTTATCTCTGTAATTTGTTGCGTTCCTGTTTAAATTCGGATCAACTCAGTAGTTGTCTTGTGTGCATTTAGGAGGTGGTAATGGAAGTCCTCCCCCACAAGATTTCAAGCAACAGTGAAGTGTAGCATTGAGTTTATCAACATGGGTTGTTGACATGAAGTTAAGTTGAATAAAATACTACATATGCTTGAATCTCTTTAGTTGGACTGCAACATACTCAATTTGAAACATATTGACAATAGGGAGTCAATCTCCTATGTGATTGATCTCTTCAACTATCGTAATTAACCAAGATCTTTTACTTCTGTGATGTTAGCAGAATTTCATATGAAAGAGTATGAAAATCCAAATGTGCATACTTTAAAGAAGAAGAAACATAACAACGACCATCAAAACAAAGCACACATACACATTGATAATGGATTTCACCCAGTGTGGGTCACTTCTCTAGGCCCAGTGTCAATAGTGGGAAGGTTGCTTCATTTAATGCTACAAGATGATGATGAGCACATAGTACATTATTTGTCATTACCAGGATAAATTCCCTCAACCAAAGTGGTGTGTCTCTCCACGAGACATTCTCCTATAGGAACTCTCATGCATATGGGCCCTCCTTCAGCATGACAAGCAAATGAATTCTCGTGACATACAAGTATCCTTAAACATAATGGTAAAAAATGATCTCAACAACACAATCATCATCTCAGAAAATCAAAGAAAAAAATGGCATCACTGCATCATATACCTCCACTTTTGGGGATGGTCTGAAAATGAAAAGCTTTGCTAATGAAATGGATAGCACCGTTAAATTCATGGTGTGAAATTGTGTCAAACGTCTATAAACTTGGCCCCTTTCTAACACCATCAAAATATGTACACTCAGGAATCTCAAAGAAGCCCCAAAGGTTCCTTCCTAGAGATGGCCAAAAAATCCACTGCTTGGATGAAAATTCTGAGAACACCTCTGCTCTGCTTGCAAAAATCTCTGAAAAATGACTATAAAGTCGGCATCATTCTGCTCTTGTCAAAAATTAGCCTCCAAGGGAATCTTTTAGATTCCATAAGATTGTACAAAGATTCCTTGCTTATGGTTGCCTAAATTTATGCTGCTCAAATGGGGAAACGAACCACATTATCATGTTCCCTGTGAAATTTTGGTTCTTTTGAGTATAAAGTTGTCATGTTTATGTTAGTGTGAAAAATCACCCTCTAGGGACTCTTTTAGATCCCTCACTACATCAGAGAATATTCTATGGAATATTTCAGGGAATATTTCCCTAGAATATTCCCCTGAAATATTCTCGCCTTGAAAATTGTGCACATCCTAGGTGCAGTTCTTCCTCGGCTCATGGTTCCACTCCGCTCGTACTCTGCCTCCTCAACACTCTCCTTCGTTCCTCCCCTATTGCATGAGAAGTGCAGGTTTGAATAAGTGTAGGAGGGAAAATTTACCAACGTTAAGCCCATTGCGTTGTTGGCGGACACCAAGAATAGGTGGGCGAAGGTAGGTGGTTCAAACCCCTGCCCGACCATAAATAAAGGCTTGTTTATTTTTTGTGTGATGGTGATTAATGTTATGGCACGTTTTGATTTGGAGGTTTGTCATGGTTTTCGATGGCACGCTTATGTATTAATGTTTTTTGGTTGAGGTTTATGTACAACCGATGGAACATAACATGAAACGGTTTAGGGAGTCGCCTTTTGGCGGGCCAGCCCATTAGGCCGAGTGGGTTTGATCCCCATTGGCTCCACAACTCACGTCATAGTCATTACATGTATATATATTAATGGTGTTTGAGGGTTGGAAGGATTTGACCACCCACTAACCATATATGTTGTTTTTTTTATTTGTAATATGTATACGGCGAGTGGGGTTTCGAGGGTGGTGGCCCGCTACCCCCCCTTTTTAATATTTTTTCAAATTTTTACAATGAATTATTTAAAAAACTTTGACTCGATTTTAAGGGTTACTTGACAAATTAAGGAGGCGAAAAATTCTCCCTTTTCGACCATTGGATTCCGTGCGCCAACCCTTTTCCAAATTTTTGCCTCATAAGTGACTGCCACTTGGCCTAGTTTAGCCAAAACTTAAACTGTGAATATCTTGAGCATACAAACTCAGATTTGAGTGTCATTCATGTCATTGGAATTAGGACGACAAGTACCACGATCTGGTCCTGGCTAATTCCGAGAGCTTTTATTTGTGAGCCCTCTTTGACTTCTGAGCATCTTTGGAGCCACCTGGATCATTCCTCCCCACTGAGGTGCTTTTGGACCTCCAAAAGCATGAACATAATCTTCACTGTTGTGTTACATTATCTTCACAACAAGCGTCCTTACAGGTCACACTTCCTGCTCCTTCACCCTTGTTCTTCGGAGTAATAAGTGATGAACCGACACCTGCATCCGCTGCAAACCTATAATAAAATATTTGGAAACTACATGCTTAATTGCATGACCCAAGCATCCCCATACTTGCTAAGATTTTATAACACACACTCTTTGGTCAAGTGTACATCATTATAGAAATCGATACCCCAACTATCAACAAAAAGCCAAAACATCACCATTTCTTTAATAAGCGATGGAAAATACATCATCACTTTCACATTTATGTAGCAACATATCATTTAGAAAATGTGGTCATGAAAAGATACCATATCTAGTAAAACCATATCTCACTCATCAAGATGAATGGGTTATCATCCTGGAGCTGATTTAGTTGTTTAACAACCTCACCAGTTGGTTTTTGCATGGGCACTTTGTCCTTAAGATGTTTCTCTAGATGGAGCCTCCAACATGTGGCTCTTTGATGTCCACCTCTATTGCAATGATTGCAAAACATCTTCTTGCTCCAGACCCACTTAACCTTCTTCCTTCCCCAATGTGGAGAAGGTCTTTCCTGCCTCATCCTCTCTCTTGTTGTCGTTCTCTTCCAACACTCAACAACTGCATTGCTATGAAAACCACAAAATCTACATGGTTTTATCTACATGGTTTTCTATGCCATGATTTCTGCTCATCATTAACTATATGCTTATAATCAAAAAGAACTTTAGAATACTGAGACTATGTATATCTCTCTTAACTATCTCTGGTGTGATCCTGGCGATGAGAGTTTGCCTTATCTCTTCCTCTACAATGTGCACTGTCATGAGAGGATTTTGATGTTTCGACAATGCCTTGGAAGGTTCTTTTACATTTGAGCACTCTCCTTCAATGTATTCCAAGCCTGCAAATCAAGGTCTTTGTACAACCTCCAATGGTTGATTCATTCCTTGGCCATTAAAACCAAGTCCTCCTTTATACCCCATCTTGGTAAGGAGTCTCATTCTAGTTCCTGAAATGGGTAACTCCATGTTTTCAACATAAATAACATCATGTGAAAATGAAATTGAAGAATGATCAACGTTGTTTACCTCAGATGTCGATTCTGAAATAGGTGATGATGGCTTCGCTAAGCCTCCTTGCACCTAAATTCTTCCAATGCCTCTTCAATAAGTCATAGATGAAGATGTAATCTCTACTTCTCCTCTTTTTCCTCTCATAGGAGTCTCCTCAATTCAACATTCTCTGCTTGAAGGCTCTGATTGATCTCCTCATCTAAATGACGAGAAGATGGTAAAGAAGATGAATGGGGGTAGATGGAGCATCTCCCTCTGCTCTTTGTTTCTCTTCTTCCTCTCTTGACATCTTCTCCTCATAATCTTCATACATTAAGTCCACCACATGTACCATCCTGGGGAGTTCCTCATAGAGATATTTGTTTTTCTCCATGTTCCTACTTGGTGAACATTCATTCATTCACACTCGCAATTTGCATCAGTAAGAAGATCGTCTTTGATACCAAACTTGATTTGGATCTCTTCAGCTTTTAGAATTAACCAAGATCTTTTACTTTTGTGATGTTAGCAAAATTTCATATGAAAGAGTATGAAAAGCCACATGTGCATATTGTAAAGAAGAAGAAACATAACGATGACCATCAAATCAAAGCACACATACACATTGATAAAAAATTTCACCCAGTGTGGGTTACGTCTCCCGACCTGGTGTCAAGAGTGGGGAGGTCACTTCATTTAGTGTTGCAAGATGATGATGAGTACATAGTACATTTTTTGTCATTACAAGGGTAAATTCCCTCAACCATAGTGGCATGTCTCTCCACGAGACATTCTCTTATAGGAACTCTCACTCATATGGGCCCTCCTTCAGCATTACAAGCTAATGAATTCTCGTGGCATACAAGTATCCCTAAACATAATGGTAATAAGGATCTCAACAACACAATCATCATCTCAGCAAATCAAAGAAAAAAATGTCATCATTGTATCATGTACCTCTACTTTTGGGGATGACATGAAAATGAAAAGCTTTGCTGACAAAATGGATTGCACCGTTAAATTCATGGCATGAAATCATGTCAAACAACTATAAACTTGGCCCTTTTCCGACACCGTCAAAATCTGGACCCTCGGGTTCGAAAATTCCCCCAAAGATTCCTTCCTAGAGATGGTCGAAAAATCCTTTTCTCTGATAAAAATTATGAGCACACCACTACGCTCCTTGCAAAATTATGTGAAAAATGACTATAAAGTCGACATCATTCTACTTCTGTAAAAAATCAACCTCCAAGGGAATCTTTTAGATTCCACAAGACTCTGCAAAGATTGTTTGTTGTTCGTTGCCTAAATTTTTGTTGCTCATATGGGGAAACAAACCACACCATCATGTTCCCTATAAAATTCTAATTCTTTTGAGTATAAAGTTGGTATGATTTTGTCACTGTGAAAAATCGCCCTCAAGGGAATCTTTTAGATTCCTCACTGCATCAAAGAATTTTTGTGGAATATTCCAGGGAATATTCTCGCCTAGAAAATTGTGCCCGACCTGGGCATAGTTCTATCTCAGCTCTTGGTTCCATTTCGCTCATACGCAGCCTCCTCATCGCTCTCCTTTGTTCCTCCCCCGTCGAATGAGAAGTGAAGGTTTAAATAAGTATGGGAGGGTGGATTTACCAATGTTAAGCCCACTGGGTTGTTGGTGGAGACCGAGAATAGGTGGGCAGAGGCTAGCAGTTCCAACCCCCACCTGACCATAAATAAAGGCTTGTTTATTATTTTTGTGATGCAAGTTAATGTTATGGCGTGTTTTGATTTTCCGATTTATCATGGTTTTCGGCGGCACAGTTATGTATTAACAATTTTTTGTTGGTGTTTATGTATAACCATTGGAACATAACATGAAACGGTTTAGGGAGTCTCCCGTTAGCGGGCTAGCCCACTGGGTCAAGCGGGTTTGATCCCCGTTGACTCCACAACTCACAACATAGTTGCTACATATATATATTAATGGTGTTTGAAGTTTGGTGGGATTTGACCCCCCGCCAGCCGTACTTGTTGTTTTTTTTTATGTCATATGTATGCGATGAGTGGGGTGGTCGCTAACCAACACCTTTTTTCAATATTTTTTCATTTTTTTACAACGAATTATTTAAAAAAAATTGACCATATTTTAAGGGTTACTGGACAAATTCATCCTTTCTGATTGCCAGATTTTGTGCATAGACCTTTTGCCAAATTGTTGCCTCGTTAGTGACTGCGACTTGGCCTAGTTTGACAAAAAAATGACCATGAATATCTTGAGCATATGAACTCAATTTTGAGTGTCGTTCACGTCGTTGGAATCAAGGTGATGAGCACTGTGATATGGTCCTAGTTTAGGTGAAATCCAAGAACTTTTATTTTTGAGCCCTCTTTGACTTTTGAGCGTCTCTAGAGCCACTTGGATCAATGATGGAAAAAGTGGAAAAGGTGGAGACTAAAACAGAAGGGCAAGATGACGAGATGGATGTGCTCAAAAGGAAGATAGAAGAACTAAAGGTACAAGTCTCCAATTTGGAAAATAATTTAAACGACTCTACTAGCATAAGTGCATCATCAATTGCAAAGTGTCCAAACTTGAATGAACCTACTCAGCCAAAGCAGATCTAGTTGCAAAAGTGATTTTGTTGTTATAAGATGGAATTTAAATTTTGATTTATAGGGGGTCAATTTTGTAAGATGTATACCTACAACATCATATATTTGTTAGTTTGTATCGAGCTCCTCTAGAAAACTTTAATGATGATATGTTAGATGAGAGAAATCAAAAAATATAAAGAAATAAGTAGGTAAATTATATCTATATTTGTTTCGATCCTACGTGGTTTTTTATCTTTTTATCCTTTCCCACACTTATTAGATATGTGGTGAAAATATTTAGATATATATTAAAATACATCTATATTCATTAAGTAATCAAAATATTAATTAAGTAATCAATTTCAAATTAGTAATACCAACGTAAATTTATTTCAACTTGTAAAATTTTTAATCTTAAAATTACATCTATATTTATTTTGATCCTTTTCCATACTTACTAGATATATGGTTATATTTCTTTTTATCTTTCTCCACACTTATTAGATTTGCGGGAAAGATATTTAGATATGTAATCAATACATCTATATTGATTACGTAATCAACTTCAAATTGCATGCAAATAGCATTGGTAAAAAAAAAAAAAAAAACTCTATTATCATGATGGTTTTATAGTATTAATTAATAATAAACATACTATGCTTTTAGGTGGGATAGAACCAGGATTACAATAGGTTCTCATGGATTAGGGATAAGGATTGCATTAAAATTGAATGGGATTTATTAATGGTTATTTATTAAAAGTTTTAATGGAGGGAAGTAGAATGTTATGTGGATATATAAGATTTTTCAAAATTTTAGTTTTTAGTAAGGTTAATGTTTTATTAATGAATGTAACTAACAAGTTTGTTTAAATATTTATTCTCCTAGTATTTATAAGATTAATGATTTAGTTTAGATAAAAGAGAATGGTTTATTTAAAAAGAATATGTATTTTTTTTATAAATTATAATTTAAATCTTAAAAGAAATAAAATGTCTATATTTTTTGTTAAGCTGGGTAGAATTTTTGTTTTATTTATTTTTAAAACAAATTTACACTATATAGATTGGTCAGGTGGCCTCAACTTGTCTAGTGGGAAACTAAGTTTGTTGGCCACCTATCCACATTGTAAATCATCTAGTAACAAAAAAGTTTCAGTCTTTTTATCCAAGCTATATAAGTTTCTGGTCCATGACCATACTCTAGATATAAACCTATACATATTTGTGCATAAGGAAATGTAAAATATATCTACATATATAAACAAAACTTAACAAGGGAGATTGTCTAATCATTCTGATCAGCTGAAGCTGATTCCACTGGTGCTAGGTCTTTGGCATTCCAACCTGGCATCTCAAACAGTTCCAAGATACATGGGATGTGCCTCTCAATTCTGTCAAGTCTGATATCCTGCTTGCGCAATTGAAACTGCACTTTCTGGAATTCCTGTTTGTAATCTAGCATCCCTTGGACAGTGACAGCCATGCCCACTTAAATCTGCTCCATAGCCTTACCCAATAAGTTTTTCATCAGCCAATATAAGTATAATGTCTGTTTGAATTAGGTGATCCTACCTCTAGTGTTACCAGGATCCTCCAATCCTCCATCTTCGTATCCGTCTCACTATCATGTTTGACTTCCTCTCCCAATTCCTCTAGAATTTTAATAATACCTTCAGTTGTGCCCTCATGGTATGTCGTTGCTACCTCGCTAATAAGTCTTTCTACATATTTCCCACCCCGCATGCCTTGGGTGTGCCCGGGTCCTTTTCCTTTCTGGGCACTTAGGCCTGTCTTCCATGGCCATGGTGTTTCGCGGGACGAGCCATGGTTGATCTATCCCGGTCCTGTTCATTGCAACAATTCATTAACCAAGAGCAGTTAAACATGATATAACAATAGCCTCACCCCCGGGTTGTATTACAAATTACCACCCCATCCCCATCGATGACATTGCCCGAGCCTTCATGGTCATAGGTGAATTCCCCAGGAGGGTCCGACCCACTATCATCCTCAGTGATACCTCATCGCCACACCCATCTCCTCTTGACCTTAGTAAAATTAGCTGCCACTCCCCAATTACCAGTTGGTGAGCACTTCCGCATGCCTTCATTCGACCAGCCATGATATGCATACCCTTTCCCCTCTGCCCAAGACACAATTAGAGAGCCCATCCCAATCACTCCCTCATCCCTAAGACCCATGATGTTGTCATCACCTATCTCCCTATTATAGCCATTATTATTTCCTTGCCAAACTTCCCGCCCATAGTTCTCAGCCTTTCCCTCTCTGTTGTGGTTTCTATCAACCTCCCCGCAACTACACTTGCATCTACAGCAGGGACCTTCTCCTAAACTGGAGGTGGGCTGACACTCTCTCCCCCCCAAGCATGTCTCTCTACCTATACCCACAAGGTCCCTACAAGCATCCTTGCTCGGCCCTCTACCCAGAATTCCCTGGGTTCCCATGCTAGACAATAGGATTTCAAAGAAAAAGGAAATTGACGCAAAACCAAGCGGATGCAGGATACAGACGTAGGACAAGGTAAATACCACTAGTCGCCACCCTCAATTCCTCCATTGCTTCTTAATTTCACCATTTTAACCCATAATTCTCCCCTGCTCCTTCCATCAAAAACCAAAACAGGTCAACATTGCAAGGGATGAGAGATGCCAAAGTACATACTCGTGAAATTTTGCAGGTGAATGAATTGCTTGGTGTTGTGGATGGCGTCGCAAAACCCATCCAGTGCACCAGCCTCCCCGTCCACAATTGAACCAAACTACAACGCTCAACTGTCTCCCTGTTCTCCTATTTATACCTTCACCACCATGGCCCTCGCTACCACCTTTCCCACCTTCCTTGTGCAATCATGCAAAAGGCCACTGCACCCATCACCTCGAGCGTGTGGGTGGCGGTGGTATAGTACTCAAAGGTACCCTCCATTAACCTCTAATTGGTTTTCCAACAACCGGCTCGCACCTTGATCAGGGTGAAATAAAATGTATATATATTTGTAAATTTAAAATGAATTTATTTTTAAAAAATCATAAATTATTATTATGATGTTTTATTTTTAAAATTAATTTAAAATAATAAGTTAGACACTATAAAGCTTGTGGGTTAGCTTAATTGGTGATTGTGATGTTATGAAGTATTACGTAAATTTTGAAAATCAAGGTTCAAAACTCTAGGTGTTTACCTCAAAAAAAAAAAATTAAACATCATACAATTTCCATATAAAGTATCAAATTGTTAAAAAAAAAGGTATCATGAGCAAATGAAATCTAAAATGATTTTTTTCGTCCAACCCCTATGGACATTAAATTGCACAAATTTTTGCGGTGAAATTGCTAAAATAGATACATCATTCCATCCCATTCATAATAGGATTACTTTTTTGGCATGTAACAAGGTATCCACTAGGTTATAATAAGCTCACTATTTATGATAATGATTAACATCCACTAGGACCAATATTTTCTACCTGACATTAAGAAAGTAAAAGATTAATTTAGATTCTCTAATATTTTATTTTTATGATCGAAAAGAAGAGAGAGAAGTGTTTATAGATCAACATAGTTTTACTCACTTAACAAATCAATAAGATTGGTAATGTGTTAAAGATTTTGAAAATTAAAATGAATGTAAGTAAAAGCTAGACAATTCAAAAGAAAATAATTTCTATCTGAAAACTTTTTAGTATTGGAAAGATGACAAACTCATTACTCCCAAAATATTTTGGAAATTAACCAACATCATTTTTCACTTTAAAAATTATACTTTTATTTAAAAATTAATAAAAAAAATAAATAAAATTAATTATTTAAAATTTGTTTTTAAAAACCTAAAAAAAACCAATAAATAATAATAATGGAATGAAGCAAGACTCATAAAATTTCCTAACTAAATATGGTGAATTCTCTAAACTCCCTCCTTTTCTTCAGCGAACTTGCAACATTATTATTTTTTTAATATAATTATTTATAGTGACTCAAACCCTCAAAACTAAACTTTTACTAATAGTCGTCTTTATTTTTCCTAGTTGGTGGATTTTATCTTGATTGGAATCTTTACTAGATGTTCATATTGGTAAAACCTCATAGTTTGTTTACGTGTATATGTATTGTAGCTTGTGGTTTAATTAGTTTCTTTTGGCACTATTTGTGGGAAGTATAGGCACGACTTGCTTTGTTTTCAAATTAAAACAATGACAATATTTAATTAATAAAATTTAACATGGGTATATAATTAGTTTAATTTTTATTTAATAAATTTATATAAGAAGTTATTGCAAAAATTTGATAAATGTAGCGTAATTTTTTTTAATTAAAATGGTCGTGTTAAAGTTAGTGTTGAGTATTAGTCTACAGGATAGGGTTTGTTGGTGATTAAGTGTTTTGTTAAGGCACTCGTTAAAGAAGTTAGTGTTGAGTATAAGCAATAAATTTACAAGATTGAGAAAAAAAATTAGACCTATGGGTTGACTTATGCATATTCTAGCATCCTACACAGGTTAGAATTCCAAGTTTTAATGCATGTTAATGATTTAACAAAATTACATGTGATATAAACAATAAGAAAAAACATGTTGCAGTGAAATGAGTTCAGTATTATCATGTACTTCTTGTCCCACTGAATAGGGGGGCCTTGGTCTTCTATTTCTATTAGATTTGTTGACTAATGGCATGAGTCTTCTTCAACATGATATGCATGAGTCGATTGACATGTCTCTACATTGTTGGATCCAAGAGATAGGGCATCCATTCTCTAGGCCAAAAGGAGGGATAAAAGTCTACCATACTTAGCTTCAATATTGTCAGAGCATTGTAGACTTCAATATTGTCAAAGCATTGACTTTGTGCATGGAGAAGGTTCATTGCGATGGCATTATGAGTTAGAGTACTATGTTCCATCTCCACGAGCTTAGCAGAAATTGTTGATAGGGCTATGTTATTGGCTTAGATGGCTTCTTATATTAGCGAAGTACCTTCCATACTTCTTTTACTTCTAGTTTATCCATAGATAGCCTGCCAAATAATGAAACTCAAATAGAAACAAAGCTAAATAAGAAAGAATTGAAGAGAGTAGACCACAATAGTCCTAGATTGAGGGAAATCTTCTTTGAATTAATGAGTATGATGCGCCAAGGGGAGTGCAAAAGTAGATAAACACCAAAGCACCATTAAATCAAATAGCTAGTAAAAGCCAAGAATCTAGCGGATGCCTCGTGATGCAGGTGCCTAGAATTTACATGAGGAGCTGAGTTAAAAAATCGCTCCATCGAGAAAACCCAAACAGAGCCCCTAATTCCTTAGACCCAAGGAAGAAAGGAGCTTTTTCCCTATTGTAGGATATTGCACTATGTAAAATGGAGAATAAACCCCCATCAAAGCCTTGAGAAACCCTTCCTCCAAGCAAAGCCAACTCATGATGAATGCATCCAAGATATGCAAGTGAGGCTCGATACACCAATGATTACCCACATTCAAGCAAAGCTGAAGTGATCGGGTTAAAATGAATGAACATGTCCTCTAGTGCAAATCTTGAAAGGGCCAACTAATGCATTAAATAGAGCACCCCTTGATGTCTGCGAGGAGAGAGGAGGCAATGAGCGAATTCATTACGAAATTCAACATAATATTATGGCTCCATTAACCGTTAAACTACCTTCTTTCATTTCTAAGCCAACCTTAGTGTTGCGCTCACTTTGATATTGATACCACTGTGTTTGCTTGAATTGTCTTCCTAGAAGTTTAACTCTAATGAGAAGGAAATTGAGTTCGATATTCCTAAAAAAACCTTCCTTCTCATAATTCTAATGACTAACATTGAATATCCTAGGACAACTAATGATTTCAATATTTTTTTTCCTGTGTTAAAGAAAAACCTTGCCATAATGCAAATGCTTTCGCTAAATTATTAAGAATATTACAAAAATATCATGTAAAATATATTATATTTTATTACTTTCATGATGATATAAACTCCCACCAAGATTATTATTATTTGTAATTAATTAATATTTAAT
>APFE031347090.1:110108-125677 GCA_000404065.3 Pinus taeda
AATACCTTAAAATATGGTTATAATTCAGTTAATTTTTATGAATTTTTTAATATTAGTGATGTAGGATGTATCTTAAAGTAAGCATTTTAATACCTACCCTAAATTGATGCTTAATCAGGATTTACCAGGTATCTAATTTATATAGTTGTGCTATAAAAGTGTACATCATTTAACTAATAATATCAAAGCCTTCAGATAAACATGAGGAAAACAATATTATAACAATAGCATAATGGTCATAGATATGTATGGATGGTTCTACATGAGATTGTTGTTATAGATAATGTGGCCCTTACAAAATTGGTAGCATCTTTACATGTGGGATACATCTTTGCATGTGGTATATGGATAAAAAAAAATACAAATTTTAGCAAAGTATCTATCAAATTGTAATTTAGTGTTTGGGATGAAATGTTGTTATGAAAACTACTTAAATTTAAATCTCAAAGAATAGAACCCCCCTTCTATACTTGAATAAAACTCTCTCCATTTGTGTGTGTAAGTGTGCTAAACAATGAGAAAACTTATCATAACTCAATTATCAAATCAATAGTGGGGACAACCATCATTGGTTGTTATCTACAAATACAAGTTGACTCATCATTGTTATTCAAGGAAAACCACACCACATGTGATTACATGTTAGTGGTCCGTAAGGGGGTAGGCTTTTATTCATGTCAGATACCTCTGGGTCTTGAGCCATTAACTTGTTTCCTTACTTTATGTTGTACCTATGAGTTGATAATGGTCAACTATCAAGCCAAAGCATCTAAGATAATTGTTTTGGGGGTTTTGTTTTTAATTTGGAGGACCAATGAATGAAACAGATGTAACACTATAATGCCTAACCTTTTGAATATTATTAATACCAAAACAGAGGGCCTCTATAAAATTCACAAAGTGATAAAGCTTGAATAGTGGTGAGAGGAAACAAAAAATAATATGATTATCACAATTTTCACATAGAAAATTAAATAATCATAAGTATGAAAATCTCTTACCGATGTTCAGAAAGTTCAAGAGAATATGCTTATGCTTACAACAAGATGTTGATGATTTATTGATTCAGAGGGAATTAATTAAACATACAGTCCATTAATCCCTTATCTTTATAGATTATCACTTCACGAGCTTATAGGAATAAATTGAAACACAATTATTCCTACCTAGTTATCTCTATAAGACATAATAATATCAAGAAAAACATAATGAGTGTTACTCGAAAAACTTATAGGAAACACAGACTATGTAAAACTGAATTAAGAATCCTTCGCTTTGTATTAAGGGTCCAGAAAAGCTAAGTACATCAAATGTTTACAAATGCTTCATCAAGGTGCAACCTTTCTTCAAGAGTGCAATTCTCTTTCAATGGTCAACCTGGTTCAATGGAGAACCTCTAATAACTCGTAAGGAGAGTTATTTATACAACAATAGAACTAAGAAAATATCCTAAACTATTTTTACAAAAAAAAATTATTCAAGGAAAAGGAAATATCTTCATGCAAGAAGATAGAGACAACTATTGAACTGCTGCTTGTTGTCCCTATTATTTAGGTTTTGTTATCCTTTAGACTTTGATCTTTTACCCTTTAAGCTGCTTGGCTATTTGGTCTTCACGCTGGATGTCATATTTACTTATGACCTTTCATCTGATACACTTTCATCTGATACTCATTGACCCTATTGACTTGCCAATAACCTTTACTGTGCTTTTTACTTTTATTGTACATTTCAAGTTTTTATTTTGTATTTCAACAGTAAATCATTTAGTTTTTTACATGTCTCAGCATATGGTAGTTGGATATTGATAATCTTTCTGTATATTTCATCTATTTGTCTTTTAACTATATGTATTTATCTGCCTCCTCTGTTTAACATTTATTGTCTCTATGTAAATGATAATTGCCTTTTTCTTCTGAATAAAGGCTTTTGAATGGATTTCCTTGTGAATCTGAAACAAACATGTTTTATATGATTGCCTGCAAAATACAACAATTGTTAAGAAAAACACAGGCTGACAGGGAGGCGATAAATGGCTTTATTTGAGCTAAGAGGTCTATGGATGGAGTCCTGGCAGTGTGTGTACAATAATCGGAGGTCAAAATGGGTTGCAGAGGCTCAAGGTGGCATAGGAAGGGTTATACAGGTTTTACTGTGTAAACAGGCGAAACGAGCGAAAGTGAGGGTTTTGGCGTTTAAATGGGAAACTTTTAAAATTTGGCATGGAAGGGTTAAGTGAATGGTGGATGGTTTTATCATACGCGGGGAGTGGTTTCGGAGGCTCATCGCACCACTTTTGGCCGTGGGGTGGTTTTTCTCCTAGGGCACGCGAGTTAACGTCGGACTGCCACATAACCACAAGGGACCCGAGAAAAACCATGAATCTCGCGTGCTCTAGGGCGGGTAAAGCTAGGAGATCGAGAGCGCATGATATTGTTGTGGGTCATTGTATCTAGGAGCATATGATCTGATGGTTATTGCATGGTCGAGATGTACTGAGGGAACAAGGGCTGAGATTAGCGGGGCCTGATGAATAATTACAAAGGATTTGTAATTATTTTAATGAATGAGCAAGGTTTAAACATATAATGTGATGGGTTTAAAAAAGTGGGATCAGGGTTAAAACATAGCGGATATGAGTTAAACAAGTATATTGGCGGAGTTAACTTTATAAAGCGGGGGGTAAACCAAACTTACGCTTAAAGGGGTTTTATGGGTTTTTAGGCATTTCGTTGAGAAAAACATAAATGGAGAAGTTAAAGTTAAATAAAGTGAAGGGGGGGATAAAACTTAGGATAAGGGGTTTTATGGGTTTTTTATGGGTTTTCAAGGAACAATAGGAAAATTACAGGGGGAAAGTGATTTTTTCAAAGGGGAATGGGTTTCACACTAGGGAAAAGGGGTTTTTAGGTAGGGGAATGAGTTTGGAGGGTAAATTGCTAGGAAAATGTATGAAACCAAGGAGCAAAGGTGAAAATCAAGGGAAAAGGGTATTTTCTTAGGAAATGATGGGATAATGAAGAAATAAGTAAGTATGTAGTAGGGAGTGAAATGAAATGAGGGGAAGTTAACCAAATCAACTTGTGAACATCTTTTCATTTTTATAACTGCTCTTGCACACTGCAACACATGATCAAGCATGATAAATGTGCTTATGCCTCAATCAACTTTGTACTTCTGCAACCTTTCTTCTACCTACCCTTTACTTACCCTAACTGTTTTTCTTCACTTAGCTGGATGCATTTAAGCTAGCAAACCCTTTATTTCCTTTTTCTTTTGAAAAGAAAACTATCTAACTTTAACCTTATAACATCCAAGGGCTCAAATTAAACTGATGAGCTCCTTATTATTCTCTACCTAACTACTGATCTGCGAAGATTAAACAGTTTGGCTAGATCTTTATTCTCTAACTATAAACATGAAATTTAAAGCATGAACTAGTCAAGATTAAACTATTTGACTATCATGGGTTGTGGCATTTATGACAAGTTGCAAACAACCATTATTTTGCAAAATAGAGTAAAAGTAGTGGCACTTGGACTTGCACACTTTCAGAGTTTATTGTTTTTTGCTTTTCTCTCTAACTTAACATTTTATTTTTGACTTTATTTTTTAGGGCATCTATTCTAACATTTTCTTTGATATGGACATATTATCAAAATATTTCCTAACATTTTTTAGTCAATATTCTTTTTGTCCATATCCTAGCTTAACATTTTTTTGAAAAATATTTTCATTTTTTGACTAATTGATTCTAACTTACCAAAACCAAAAAATGCTACAACACTTTCCAGAAAGATGAACTAAACAAGAGAAGGAAAATATATATTATATATATATATAATATATATATATATATATATATATATATATATATATTATATTAATATATATATATATATATATATATATATATATATAATTGTGATTTGGTAATTAAAAAAATATGATAATGCTCTTATAAGGTCAATAAGGAAACCTCAAATGGTATCACTTTGGCACAAATAGTGAATATGTTTATTAAATTAGTTGGTAAATGTCTAAATGTCAATCGACATCAATCATAACAAGTATTGCAAGGTAATGTAGTCCCTCTCTTTTTAGTGAATGTTATGTTTTTAGAAAAATATTGCAAATTTATTTATGAAGTGGAAAAATTAAGTTATAGCTTTTTCAAAATGTCCATACACAAATGAATAGTAGTTTTGGTTTTTACTAATTTATTTTATTTTGATCCAAGAATATTTTTGCAGATCATGTTTTTTTAACTGGATAGTTATTATTCTTAAGTCTAATTGCATTGAATATATATCTCCCAATGACACTTAGATTGACTTCATGGTTGTGCAGCTTGAGTTTTCATGACAAATAAATTGCTTTCATATTCTAGTATTATTCGCCTGGTAGTTCTATATTTTAAAAGAAAAAATTGTTTCAACTAGAGCTTTCAATTTAAGCTTGTATTAGCGAACACTAATAATTAGAGTTAAAATAGTAGTTAATTTAATTTTAATAAATAAAAATTAAAAATAAAATAATAATAAAATTATAAAAAATATATATATCTAGAATGATTGTTTTAAAATTTATGTGAAATAAAATAAGATGTTTAGTTTTACCAAAGTATTCCACACTGATTAAGAAATTAAGATAAATTTATTTATTTATTTTGATTAAATTAAAAATTTCAAATAAATAAATTCGTATATTCACAAAGAAATCATATACTTAATTAACATACTAATTAAAATACGTATTATTAGTAAAATGCTTTATCGTTTATTATTAAATAATAATAGATAATAATGGATAAAATGATCACCAATCAACCAGCGTGAATAAAAATAGAACACTGCCAATATCTAATGTCGTTGAGGAATAGTTTTCACTCATTGTATATTATATATTGACTTTTGCTAAACCAAATGGTAAGGCCTTTGACAAATTGGTGAAATAGTGGGCCACTGCAAGTCAAACCTCACAAAAACATAAATTTCGTGTGGATCATCATGCTTTTTTTTATTAAAAAAAAATAAATAATAATAATAAATAAAATAAAAATCGTGCAGTTATTAGACTCTAATAGATATAAAACAAAGAATTGATGTTTCTTAAAATTTTATATTTTCAATCAGCTAATAAAAAATTGCAAATTGGTATTTTTGGGTGCAAAAATGTATAAGGTTTTTTTAATTAAATGTATTTATAATAGATAAAAAATTTGCGTTATTCAAAAAAAATGTACAATTTTTAAAAGTACAAATAAAATTTACTATCCCAAGATAAAAGTGGGAAAAATATATATTAATGATATAATTAAAAGACATTTTACAGCTAGTAGATTACACTTAATACAAATTGCTTTTTAATTCTTTGATGCATGCAATACACTAAAAAGAAATTATGAATTTTTTCTATAGCTTGCTTTAATTTTGTTGATGGTGTTGGATGCCTCCAACATTGTAAGGAAATCTCCTTGATATGAAGTCCCAATTAGACCTCACATCGTTTGGTGTAGGAGTCCCATCCGGTCATACGGCCCGACTACCATTAGAATGATTTAAAGATATGTCTTGGGTACCAACCAACATAAAAGAACACACATTACTTTGGGGTAGGAAGAATGTGAGCTTTGTGAGACATCCAATGTAAGGTATACGAGGGGGACTTCCACAGCTAGTGAGTGAAACGAGCCACCAGTTATAAAAGTAATAGTACTATCCTAAAGGGGGACTTAGGAATAAAAAGAAAGACTTGTTGAGTACCTGCAGATTAGTCCAAATAGTAAACAACAATCATTAAAGCATAACAACATGCATTCAATGATAGCCATAACTAAGTAACAAAATAGTTCATTAACTTAGTATGTGAATAAAGCAACATATACCATAAAAATAACCAGAATAGTGCAACTACATCTACAATACATGTGTGAAAGAATGTCAACTCATTGAGTTTTTTTATTAGAAGTGTAAGATCTGAAATAGATTGTTACATGGATGAAACATTGTATCGAATAGTGGAACACAAAGCCACAACTTGCTTCTCCAAAGAATGATTTATCTCCTATGTCTTACTAGAGAAGCCAAGGCAAGACCTCTAGTATCTAAATCCTTCCACAAGCCCTGGCCCAAAAGCCTTTTTCTTGAGTTATTAGGAGCTATTTATAGCAAATATAATGACCTTTTAGTTACCTCATAACTCTTCAACTCTTATGAATTTTCATATTCACTACATGACTATTTACATTCCTATGTGTAGCTTTTCACATTCCACATGTGTCCCTTGGACTTGATTTCACAACACTTATTACATAAGACAATTTACAAATGATACGGTGGCCCAATAAGACAAAAATGACTATGGGACAAAACTCGTCAAATAGATAAATAATTTGCTTCTTCATGGAGTTCACTTGTAATGTAAGTGTGCCATGCTTTGAACTCCTTCATGATGGCTTCGACCCGAATTGGCAAGTCCCCTTTGTAGCGCATCTTCACCTCAAGCGCCTTCATTAGTATGTTCTTGGAACTTGACTATACATTATTCCACAGCCATGATAGCTTCATGTGTGCTTTGACTAGTGCAAAGGCATACTACTGAATAATGTCTTTGGTTACCTCCAAGCCTTCCTGTTCCATTTCCTTCTTTATTTGTTCAATATATTCTCTGATCTACTAGAAGATGACTTAACTGGCTCTGATTGCTTCGAGAGATCCAATGGTGGCCATCATGTGCCTCTTTGTTAGAGACTCAAACCCATTATGTAGTCTGTTGTAAGTAGCCATAGTGTTATCGATTGTGCCCCCAAATGATAGCAATTTTATAAGTGGAGTCTCAATTGAACTATGTCTATTTATGTGGACACCTTATCCTTCCTTTCCAAATGCTACGAGGCATTCGGATATTTGGCAACTCACTCCTGCTTCCGATCAACTTCTTAGTTTTTTATCTTCAGGAGTTTCACCACTTCTTGTGCATTCATCTGAATGTCAATGAGAGGAGCCATGACCTGTTTTATAAGTATCATATTGTCATATATTGGTGCCATAGTATCCCCCATTAGCCCTAGCTTTTCTTGCATGGCTGATTGCCATTTTGTGACATTGAAGTTTTGTGATGACAACTGGTTGTTCTCTGCTGCAAGATGTTCTACCTATTTCTTCATTGTAGAAAGTTCTCTTCTCAAACAGGGATTCTCATTCAAAAAGTACTTTGAGTTTTCCTATGTCATTATAGCGAATGCAACATTTGTTTCCATGATCGTCGTTGGATTTATTCTATTGTTGGTAGTGATCATCCTCTTTGTAGACACCGAGTCTGGATTTTGAGGATCCTATGGGAAGTACCTGTGCCTTTGTTGTATGATCCTCTTCTTTAGTTGATCAAGTGCTACGTTGCACACATCCATGACTCAGTTTGCTGGTGGAGATGTAATACCCATCTCTCCAAATGGAAGATAAAATCCTATGAGAGGATGCTCCCCTAGAGTACCCAGTTCTTCCTCCATTGGTTGGATGGTATCTTCTTCTTTGAATTTTTCCTCTTCCAAATCTTAATTCAATTATTTTTCTTCCAATCTATGTGCTGCTTCCTCCTCCTCATATTTCCTATGTTTCTCTTCTTCTATCCCCCTCCTCTCTTCTTCTTCTTCTTCTTCTTGCTCTTCTTGCTCTTCAAGAAACTCATCGTGTTGGCTCTTCCTCTCATCTTCTTATGTTTCTCCTCTCTCCTACTCTACTTTTCTATCTCCTGAGCTTAAGGGATCAACTTTCTATTTCTTGCTACTCTCGCCTGTCGAGGAATATCCTATCCTTTTCTTGGGATTTGGTTTCCTTACTTGAGGTGTTATCTCCTCCTCCTCCTTCTCTTGTAAATCTTGAGTTGGTGGATCGTGGGTGAACTGGCCTCCAATAGTGGATGTGTCTCTATCTTGGCATTGTACCAATTCTTTATCTTCTCATATTCTACTATAGACATAGATTAGTACCCTGTATTGTGACCAATGCTTTGACAATGTTTCCTAATAATTCATCTGGGATCATATCCATGGAAATATTTAGTGGCGAAGTGTGGGCAATCTAGCTCCTGTATCTTTGTTTTCATATCCTTATGACTCTTTAATTCATATAATATGATCGTCAATGAAAAAATAGGCCAAGGGGCTTTCGTCCTCCTGTGAAAAATTCCTGATAACCCCTTATCCAACGGATTTGCAACTTCTTGCATGACCACTTTGTTGGTCACATATCATAGCATAAGATGAGAGGATATATGAAAACTGAAGTGGTGGGCTCTAGTATTGCAGCAATAATGCTACAACTCTTGGGACTCCCTTCTTTACTTTTATCAACCCGGTAGTTCGTAACAAACTTGGAAGCGACGGTGTTGTATACACAAGTACTAGCTCTTGCTGCCGCTGTCACTTGGTCAACTGGCACAAGTCCGCTAGGAGCTTAAGTCAACTTCTATGAGCTCTTAGAAGAAGCTTTTTAACTGATGGATGAAAGCTAACTCAAAGGAGGCTAATCTACTTGCAGAAAGAAATTGAAAAGCTGAAAGGAAATGCAAACCCTAGCAAACCCTAATTTTACCAACTAGCCCTACTGATGCAAGAAAGAGGATGAAAACTATTGAAAGAGATGCCATTGACTTCTAGGAAGATAAAATGCATGTGACTAATCTACTTCTACAGCAAAATCTGAAAAATAAATAAATAAATAAATAATAATTAAATTAAAAATTTAAAAAATAAATAAAATAAAAAATAAAAATAAATAAAATAAAATAAAATAAAAAAATCTTTTTGTACTTTTGAGTAAGTTGTCAGGATTATTATGCATGTGCTTTAACTATTTTTTACTATGCAGAGGTGGATTGGCAAAAGGAAATGCTTGCAAGAGGTTGGGAGGGTTAGAAGAGGGCCTAAGGGGTCCCTAGCACCCTTCCAAAGAGTTTCACAGTGTTCGGATCTCAAGAAACATCTTTTGTTAGCTTCTATAGGAACTCTACAGGGATTCTATAGGATGTTCTGTAATTTCTACAGGATGTTCTATAATTTCTACAGGATGTTCCGAAAAGAGGATTTTGGAGGGGTGATGGAGGAAAAATGGTGGGAAAGTGGAAATGGAGGTTGGATAAGGATGTTAAGGGGTCTAGGACCTGGTGAATGAGGCTAAGGAGCAATTGGATTTGTTCAAGGATGGAGGGAGCAATGATGCACAAGAATGTACAAACTAGGGCAAAGTGAGAAAACGTGGCAAATTAGAGGCAAGAATCTGAGTTAGAGGATGAAGCAAGTTGCATGGATGGGGTAAGGATAGATGAGGAGGTATCATAGGTACTATGCACGTTATTTCCCAAAACTGATCAACAAACGCTATACAAATCAAAGATCTAACTACTTTAACCTAATTTGACCTAAAAACCATAAGCATGATGCACAACAGTTTATTGGTAGCAAATCACGTAAATCAACTATGGAAACCAAACAAGAGTGGATTTGAGCATGTAATCACAACTAGTATCAACTTTTGAAAATGAGAATCTAACACTAATAATTGCATGATGAAGCAAAGACAGTGTTTTGGTGGTAGCAAGGACAACTTGGTCCCAACTCATGGTCCCACTAAGGGAGAGGTGAGATCAGAGGTGCTTGATAGCCTTTTTCTGAAGATCTTCTATGTTATTAACCCATCAAATCAATCTGAACATGAAAAGCCTTTTTAATCATCAAAAGCAACCTAAATAACAAAACAAGATTTGAATCTAAATAACAGATTTTATTCTAAGAGTGCAGCAAAAACACATAAAGGTAAACAAGGGAGGTATTGGGCACTTGGGTTGGGCCCAACCCCAAGAGCTACAGCCTCCTAAGAAAGATTAGAGCTTGTGCAAAGTTGGATTCATTTTTATTGATTAAAAGAATAGTTACATCCCAAAAACTATCTACAAGAAAAAGCTTGAAAATGTGTTGAAATGCAGAGCTAACCTATTGCCTACAAACTGACTAAAAAAAGACTAAAATCGAACTACCAACTAGCTAACTTCTGCCAACCCAAATGAGGCCCTAAGCTCTCTTATTTATACAAATTGAGAACCCCAACAACCCTCCTAAACTTTAGGAACTCGACTGCCAAAACTTGTAGTTAACAACAACTTTACTAGCCTTTGCTCGACTGCCCTTGTGATAATTGATGTAGTGGGCCTTGAACTCCCAGCTGATGGTGGAGAATTCGAGGTAAGGGCCCATAAATGAAGGGGACACCTTCCTACAAATCCTCTTGTTTTTCCACGAATTTGGCTGCCAAGTGCTCATTAAAACCTTTGATTTTGTCTCAAAATTAACCAAAAAACTGCACAAATCACCCATTAGACTTGTTGGCATAATGACTAACCCAATTCACTCTATTAGCATAAATATAATAAAAAACATGCAATAAACTAATGAGAATGGTGGATTAAGTCGAATTAGGAGGCTGAATGAGCCCATATAATTAGCCATTTTTGGGGCTCATCATCACCCCCTTACTGAAAGTGTTGCTCATCCTCTGAGCAACTAATAGCTTAGCCCAAGTTTCCTGTAGAGAATTCTCAGCTTCCTGTAGAGCTGTCTTTAAGTCCACCATCTGAATTCTCTCTCTCCAAGTAAAGGTTTTTGGCTTCCTTTTTCATAGGTGATGGATATCTTTGAAGGAGACTCCTCCTTTTGTTTAGTTGTTGTGTCCTTAATGACAATTAGCTCCTTTGACTGTGGCTGGGGTCTGCCTACTTTGATCTGTATGCTCCTCCTCGCTTTAAAGTACATGAAGGTTTGCCTCTTTCTCTTCATTTTTGGTTTTGGAGGTGTGCTTAAGGTGGCAAGCATGGTTGCTGCCTCCTTGGCCAAAATCTCAGGTGATTTTTCCTTTTGCTGCTCTGTTTTCATGCTTCCTATAGAAATTGTTTTCATGTTTCCTGTAGAAAGCCCGGTGTCAACTGTTTCGGTCTGTTTGGCTAGATTTGTCTTTCCTTTTAATTTCTGTGGGTTGCCTTGGTTGTGCCCTCCTTTGTTTGGACTTTTCAGTCCTCTCTGCTCTACTCTGCAATCATTTTTCCCTAGGTTTTTGTGTTGTTGTTCCTCCTGCTATTTTAGGCTCAGCAATCTGGCCCTTTCTCCCTTTTCTTTCTGTCCTCTTTGTGCTTGATTGTCCTGTGTTCCTTCATTACTAGTTTTCTCTCCTGAACTTCAAGGAGGGATCTCTTGGGTGTTCAAATTTTAATTAGCACCAGTTCCCTAGTTTTAAGGCTATTGCTGCCCAAAACGTGACTATCCGTTTATGAAAGGAAAAATTGGATTTCTACAGACAGAATGCAGAGCTCAATTTTTATCCCCAGCATACATACAACCATGTAAATTCAAATTCTTCATACATAGGTTGGTCTCTACTGCTGCGTGTCTTCCTTGCAAGGGAATTTTTTTTATTTTTTTTCTTAAAACTGATGAGGGGATTTCTGATGCAAAAGAAAAAAAATGGGTAAACTCAGTGAATCATGTGGGTAGACTTCCACTGTTCTCAATGCACATGCAGACTTGTTACTCTCATTTTTTAATTTAATGCCGTGTTCAATTCACCGTTTTGCACCAACAAATCATGCACAAAGAAGTTTCCCCAATCCTACCTCGTTTTGAGCTTGAAATTCACTGAAAATCCCAAGTTTTCTTTCTACATGGTTGTTTTCTGCGTTTCTTGTAGAAGCCTTCCTGTAGAATGAAATTGCGCTTCCTTTAGAGCCCGATAAGCAGAAGGGTTTTGAAAAATGGTCGAGAAAGCTTGGTTTGCTGCTATGGAGGTGGTATGGAGTTTGTTGCAGCTGCAAGGATGATGATAAACTGGAAACAACAGTGATGAGAGTTCGATTAGCTGTTTATGGAGATTTCCATTGATGGAGGGTGAGCTGGCCAACTACACATTGGCCCCATGCAGACTGTTGGTCCCCACTGTAGTGTTATTATGAACAATTTGTTCTCTTCCTATAATCATGTCCATCAATCACGCTGAAGTTTAAACGGTCACCACTACCTGTTTTCAAATTTCTGCCTGAGATGGTTGAGCACACATGTCGATTGCACCCACCAAGCATTGTTTGAACTGGATGAGGGTGGCCAATTAGCTGGGCAACGATTATTTTAATCACAACCATCTCATTGTTCACGCAGTTCTCAAATTACATTCATGCAACAAAGGAACGAGGTTAGTCACGTACCTGGAAGTCGAATGTGGTTGTTGTGAGGTGTTGTGGCCTTTCCTTCTGTTGCATGCATTTGTTTATGTGGTTGCATGATGGCTTGGTTGTTGATTCATGGCTACTTTTCTTGTGCAGGTATCCTCTGGCTGGATCTAAGCTGCAGGAGCCAGTTTCATCCTTCAGATTTGCACCTTCATGCTGCTGATGCTGGATTTTTGCAGGACAACAACTTGTTTTCTCCATTTCTCCTAAAAGATAGATCGGATTGACCTGAAACTTTTTGAGCATGCGTCTATCATTGTTATGCACCTCCCATAGCAAAATTGTGGTCAAAGGATGCACGGATATCGATAAAAACTTAAAATGGTTGAAGATTACAAGGGTCAATTTCTCAGAAAATCATGCATTGGAATCGACTGAAACTGCTTGGGTAGGTGACTATCACCTATATGCATCTCCCCATGAAACAAATTTTGAAATGGATGCACGGATATGAAGAAAATGCAAAAATGGTTGAAGGTGATGGAGGTTGATTTCTTGGAAACCATGCACCGGAATTGGCTGAAATTGCTTAGGCATGTTGCCATCATCCCTATACAACTCCCCATAAAACAGTTTTGCAAATGGATGCACGGTTTTCAAGTGAGGGAAAAAAAATTCAACACTATGTATTTTTGCTTCCAAGCATTCTACAGTTTTTTGCATGGTAAGAAAAATGATCTTGGGCTATAATGCAGACTTAGAATTGATGGGAGAGAGGTTTGAGTATTGTAGGAGGACTTATGAACCCTTTAGGAAGCTATCATTTTCGCCAAACTGCCTTTTTGAAATCCATTTCTAACTTCCTTGAATTTCTACAGGAACATCATGTAGAACACACAGGTTTTAGGAAAGAAGCACAATGAGATGGAAAAAATAATGGAGAAGGGTGAGGGATGGAAACATGGATGTGGCTACAGGCCTAACAAAAAGATTCCAACCTTCATATGCCCCTCCAAAATCGAATTTGACTCGCCCGAAGGTTCTACAGGTTGTTTCCTATAGAATTACAGAACTTCCTGTAGAACGCCCAGAACTTCTTGTAGAAGGTGGAATCTCGACCTGAATGTGATCAAATCCTAGGAAAGGAAAGTGGCCATGGAAGGAGTGTCTGTAGGGATGTCCTGTAGCCTGGTACGGACCCCTATCCTCGTTTTGGCGACCCTCCTTACCTGCAATGTATTCCCTGCAACCTGCAATTATTTTACAGAGATTAGGCCTGTTTTCTCTTTTTTCTTTTTTCTTTTTTCTTTTTGAAAACAACTAGGGCGCCTCATGGAGGTTTTCACCCTAATTGTCCGCCCTAGGCACCTCCAAGGGAGGTTTTCATCCAAGGATCTTATTCTCTTTTTCTTTTCTCTTCTTTCCAACCCATTGACCACCTCATGGAGGTTTTCAATCAATGAGCCAATCTGAGGCGCCTCCAAGGAGGTTTTCACCTTAGATTTTTATTTTCCTCTTATTTTCATTTTTTCTCTTTTTTCTCTCTCTTTTTTTTTCTACCCTACCCTACTTGAAAAACAAAATCATTTTCAAGTATAAGAATACTTCCAATCGAGCCATGTGCGCATCGAGGTTAGAAACAAAATGATGTGGAGGCTTGAAATGCATGCTTTGACAGCTACCTGGATTTCAGAGACCAAATGATTTGACTTTGAAGGGATGAAGCATAGCTGAGGAAGAGAGTACTGCTACAACTTAGTGACCGTTTGAAACCATATCTCAATATAGCTTTGATATCCTTGGCCTTTTGTTGATCTGGATCATTCTTCATATCTTCTTCTATCATGACCTTCACATCTTCCTATTTTTGCTAAGTTTTCTCTTGGATACATAGAGGATTTGATGGTAACCATGAGGGAACTCTCTCGATCTCTAATTTTGATGTCTTCTCTTCATCAAGTGCAACCCATGGTTCTTTGATCTCCTCCTTTGAATCTTCTTTTTATGGATATTGTCCTTCAATGCTTTCAATATAATCTCCTTTATGAAATACTCTTCCTGTGCTATGGTGAATATCATTGAGCTCATGAGGAGTCATTTGGATGTTGTGCCTGAGCTTTGCAATTGGGTTGAGCTACTCCAATGTGCGAGTTTGGAAGTGGTGGTACAGATAGTTGAGTGGGGCTGTATATTTGAGATGGATGTGGATGGGGTTGTGGTTGGGCAGGTGGTGGAGGCAAATGAGCGGGAGGAGAGTTGTATTGGGGCCTCCACCCCTGATGAGGTGCATTCCACTAAGGTTGTGGCTGAGCGTAGGAGTGAAATGGATGAGCAGCTTGTTGAGCATGATATTGAGGAGGATACGACCAAGGAGGGGGTGTGGACCAGGAAGGATGAGCAGGGGGGCCCCAAGAAGGCATGAAAGTGGCTTGATAGGGGTCGTAATAGGTCTGGGATGTCCATTGCATTCCCTGGTGGTAGGGTATGGGTTCATGTGGCCTCCTTTGGTTCACATAATAGAGTGGTTCAGTGGCTCCTTTGGCCCTCTGATATGCAGCTTTGATTCTAGGTAAGGAAGGGTACTGATATGTAGGATGGTATTCTTCACAGACAAAACACACTTCTATGGAGTACAATGGACATTCGTTCCTAGGATGCTTTCTAGTGCACCTGGGACAAAGGATATCCAAAGCCCTCTTGACTTCCTCTTGCTTCCTTTGGATCTGCAAGGTGTCCACTTGCATGGTAAGAAACTGCCTCACCTCTCTCTTGAAATCTTCTATCTGATTTGCAAATTCATTTTTGGATAAGGTACTGCTCCCAACATTTCTGTTTGTAGCCATTTGCTCCAAAGAAATGTTTTCTTCTTCTTCTCCCCTAGAGGTTCTTCAAATATGTCTTGTTGTCCACCCAGGGGTTCTTCTTAATCACAACCATTGAAGAAGAGAGAAGGTTGGCTGTGTGAAGCAGTGGGGGTGTTGTACAAACATTTTTCTGACTTATCTCTACTCCTACAAGGCATGAAATGAAGTCTTTTTCGTTGATTTTTGTTTTTGTTTTTTTCTGCTTGTACCTACAAAACTGAAATAGATTGAACTACAACTAACAAAAATCTATCTTGCAAAAATGAAAATGCGGAATTGAAATGAAAGCAAGAAAGGACTAATCTATTTTGTTGAAATGAAATTGCAGAAATGAAATGCTAAGCTACACTCGCAGAAATGAAATTGCGGAATTGAAATGCTAATCTATGCTTGCAGAATTGAAATGCTAGTCTAGGAAAGTAGGAAATGTCTAGTCTACTTTTGCGGAAATGAAATTGCAGAATGGAAATGAAATAAACTACTTAGCAGAAGGTT
>APFE031347090.1:125697-148411 GCA_000404065.3 Pinus taeda
CAATAATGCTGCAACTCCTAGGACTCCCTTCTTTAATTTTATCAACCTGGTAGTTCGTAACAAACATGGAAGCAACGGTGTTGTATGCACAAGTACTAGCTCTTGCCACAGTTGTCACTTGGTCAGCTGGCACAAGTCCACTGGGAGCTTAAGCCAACTTCTATGAGCTCCTAGAAGAAGCTTTTTAACTGATGGATGAAAGCTAACTCAAAGGAGGCTAATCTACTTGCAGAAAGAAACTGAAAAGCTGAAAGGAAATGCAAACCCTAGCAAACCCTAATTTTACAAACTAGCCTTATTGATGCAAGAAAGAGGATGAAAACTACTGAAAGAGATGCATTGACTTCTAGGAAGGTAAAATGCATGTGACTAAGCTAATTCTACAGTAAAATCTGAAAAAGAAAACATCTTTTTGTACTTTTGAGTAATTTGTCAGGATTATTATGCATGTGCTTTAACTGTTTTTGACTGTGCACAGGTGGATTGGTAAAAGGAAATGCTTGCAGGAGGTTGGGAAGGTTAGAAGAGGGCCTAAGGGGTCCCTAGCACCCTTCCAGAGAGTTTCACAGTGATTAGATCTCAAGAAACCTCTTTTGTGAGCTTCTACAGGAAGTCTGCAGGGGTTCTACGTGATGTTCTGAAAAGAGGATTTTGGAGGGGTGATGGAGGAAAAATTGTGGGAAAGTGGAAATGGAGGTTGGATAAGGATGTTAAGGGGTCTAGGACCTGGTGAATGAGGCTAAGGAGCGATTGGATTTGTTCAAGGATGGAAGGAGAAATGATGCACAAGAATGTAGAAACTATGGCAAAGTGAGAAAACATGGCAAATGAGAGGCAAGAATTTGTTTAGAGGACGAAGTAGGTTGCATGGATGGGGTAAGGATATATGAGGAGGTATCACAGGTACTCTGCACGTTATTTCATAAAATTGATCAACAAAGGCTATGCAAACCAAAGATCTAACTACTTTAACCTAATTTGACCTAGAAACCATAAGCATGATGCACAACAGTTTATTGGCAGCAAATCACGTAAATCAACTATGGAAACCAAACAAGAATGGATCTGAGCATGTAATCACAACTGGTATCAACTTCTGAAAATGAGAATCTAACACTAATAATTGCATGATGAAGCAAAGACAATGTTTTGGTGGCAGCAAGGACACCTTGGTCCCAGCTCATGGTTCCACTGAGGGAGAGGTGAGATCAAAGGTGCTTGATAGCCTTTTTTTGAAGATATTCTCTGTTATTAACCCATAAAATCAATTTGAACATGAAAATCCTTTTTAATCATCAAAAGAAACCTAAATAACAAAACAAGATTTAAATCTAAATAGTAGATTTTATTCTAAGAATGCAGCAAAAACACATAAAGGTAAACAAAGGAGGTACTGGGCACTTGGGTTGGGCCCAACCCCAAGAGCTACAGCCTCCTAAGAAAGATTAGAGCTGGTGCAAAGCTGGATTCATCTTTATTGATCAAAAGGATAGTTACATTCCAAAAACTGTCTACAAGAAAAAGCTTGAAAATGTGGTGAAATGCAGAGCTAACTACAAACTGACTAAAATCGAACTACCAACTAGCTAACTTCTGCCAACCCAAATGAGGCCCTAAGCCCTCTTATTTATACAAATTGAGGACCCCAACAACCCTCCTAAACTTTAGGAACTCGGCTGCTAAAACTTGTAGTTAACAGCAACTTTATTAGCCCTTGTTCGGCTGCCCTTGTGATAATTGATGTGGTGGCCCTTGAACTCTGAGCTGATGGTGGAGAATTCGAGGTAAGGGCCCATAAATGAAGGGGACACCTTCCTACAAATCCTCTTCCTTGTTCTTCCATGAATTTGGCTACCAAGTGCTCATTAAAACCTTTGATTTTTTCTCAAAATTGACCAAAAAACTGCACAAAGCACCCATTAGACTTGTTGGCATAATGACTAACCCAATTCACTCTATTAACATAAATATAATTAAAAACATGTAATAAACTAATGAGAATGGTGGATTAAGTTGAATTAGGAGGCTGAATGAGCCCATATAATTATCCATTTTTGGGGCTCATCATGAAGCACTTGATATGTGTACCCTATGGAGCTGCAAACCATTCCACGATATCTCAAAGAGACTCCTTAACTTGATCGGTCATGCAAGGAGGATTGATCTCAAAAATCATCTGAAAGATTACTACAAAGAAGTGTTCATCTAATTTGTCATATACGCCTATGAATCTCAACTCGAATAACACTTTGTGGTGGAAGTAGACTGGGAACTTCTCCTTAGGAGTCTAGTTCCACTTCATCACCAGGAGTGCATACTGTGCACAAATTCTGTCTAAGAGAAATGCATACATGTAGAACTCTGGTGCCTGGTTCCCTTGTAAAGATTTTTTTGCCCGCCTCACCTAATGTTGCAACTCAAATGATAGGATATCGACCCAATTGAAAACTCTACCATGGGTAACTACTATATTGAGAATGTATATCAAGTTCTCTTGGAATACCTCATCGTTCTTAAGCCCATATAATCAACAATACATAGTTATCAGGTACTCATAGACATCTCTAAGAATCTTCGTCGGATAACTGCAGATGGGCGATGGAGGAACTCAGTAGGCTCTTGACACCATGTTTTGACAACATCATCAATGTCAATGGTTTCACATATTGTGTAAAATTCATCATTTGCATACTTAGTGGGCCTGAGCATCTTATAATATCTTTGAATGTCTTCACCATTATAGGTGGAAAGTTGACTGCCACTCTCACTGTGTAGCACAATGTGAGAATCATCCATGTGTGTAATGATTCATTCAATTACTTCCACACATGGCATGACCAGGAACCTACATGCATTCCTATGCATCCTGGACTTCTTGATATTGATATATGCATGCAAATATTCTAAGTCCCTAGGAAACCTCTCCTACGTGAAGTTGTTGTATATTTTGCTCCAAGTGACATGTGTGCCTTTATTAATGAAGCAGTTAGTATCTATGTATATGGGAACATTAGGCCTTGTAATTTCCACAGGTTCATTAGATCTTGCTTCTGAAAGTTATTTGGAGGTCACTTTGCAAGGCGGCATGTCTCCAATAGATGACGACAAAGTGGAAACACTTATAACATGAGCACCTATTTGGGGAAACACACTAATAATGATAGTATTAGCTTAAAATGACCTAACTATGCAGAAATACTTGTAAATGAAATTTAAAGATCCATTATAGATGATATATCATGAAAAACTATGAACGACAACCTAAAATAACTTGCATGCAAGAGAAAATACACATGCAAACTAGGAGGGCACACTTTCAAAGAATGAAGGGGACATGCATGGTCGAAGGGATGGGAAAATGGGCCTCTAGGTCTTCCCTATGCGTCAATGCACTCAAGGAGACAAGGAGGGAACATGGTCACACTCTGAAGGGATGAAGGATGAGGTTAACAAGGCTTCGGGCCTTCACAATGCGCCCATGCACTCAAGGAAAAGGAGGGTGCATTGTCGCATGCCAAAGGGATGAATGATGAGGCTTCATGCCTTCGTGATGTGCTCATGCACTCTAAGGAAAAGAGGGTGCATTGTAGCACTCTGAAGGGTCAAAGGGAAATGCTTCGTGCCTTCGTGATGTGCTTAGGAAAAAACTTGATCAAACATGGTGCAATTTTCGAGGTTGATGGGGCTTCGAGCTGAAGAAGTGCGCTCTTCCTATCGGAAGCTAAAAATTAAGTTTAATCAACAGGATTCAATGATAAAATGAGGAATAGAAGGATATGTAAGGTTTTATAGTCGTTGTCGCATGCATGGTGGAAGAAAGAAGGTTTCAAGAACGTGAAGAGTCTCTTGCATGTGATAATGGATTAACGCTTGCAACATGAAGATTCAACATAAATGCCAATAAACAAACTAAAACATAAGTGATCGACAACAAGAAAAACAAGATTTGACAGTGAAATCATGAAATGCAATAAAGAATTTAACATGCAAACTTACTTGTTTCACTGGTTGATGAAGAGCTTCTTGATTCCCCGTTGTGCACTCAACTCAGATGAAATGAGTATGCAAAGAATGATTAACTAAGTTTATTTAAATAAATCAACATGAAAAATTAATCCATGCATGAGTTCCACTTGCCGTCACATGAAAGGGTTAGTTAAGAGGAGTTAAGAAGTCTTATATTTTCTAGGAGTGCACCCTCATACAACAAGTTGGCTCATGCATGTTATTGGACAAGGTGCATGTCTTTGACACAAAGGAGTGCGCCCAGGTATAGTGCATTTTCTCAACATGAAGAAGTGCACTCAAGTATGGTGCACTCCTTCAACCCGAAGGAGTGCGCTCAACTCAAGTGCATGTATTCATCAACTTAAAGTGTGCTTTTTGGCCTATGTGAGAGATTTTCTTACTTTTGTTTGCTTTTGCATGCTTTTGATTTTTTTTGCAGTGTGTGCATGGCAGGCGAGTTTCTAAGTCTAGAATGATCATGAGTTCACCTAACTATGGACTAATTAACTCAAGTGCTTTTTAATGGTTAAGTGACAACGCTTAGTAAACATTGACTTAGAATGAAGCGACCCTAGGAGAAAACACATGAATAACCAAACAAACAACATGAAAAATTGAGGGGAATTGAAACAATAGTTATTGTAGGCTCCAAAATTAACATAGGCAAAAATTTTGGAGGGTCATTATCTCACCGACAACAAATTCTAAACCTCCTCTACTGCTTTAGCAAATCGAATGTCGTAACCTACACAAACTAAATTCATGCCCAAAATATGCGCTCACATATGTATTAACTTATATCCATCGTTTTATCATGCTACAATATCCCCATGAAAACTACCGAGTTCTTAGGGCATTGGACACATTTCAAGGACCCTAAAATAAGACACACAAATTTTTAAGCCAATGAAATGCTAACAAATTATTATTTTTAATTAAAATAAAAAAATGCTTTAATTATTTATAAATTTAAACATTATAACTTTCTATGGTCAATACAAAAGTAATAGTGGTCAACAGGAAAATCGATTGCTAGATTCCTTCCTTCGCAGGGACTAATAATATCGGTTGCAAATTAAAAAATTTAAATTTGTCGAATTAATTAAACTACTATATTATTTAAATTTTACAGTGAATATCATGTGTAATTGTTAGGTCCCTATAATACTAGTGTAACCCCCATATTATTATTGGTGTGCCCCATGTAGCCCCCATATTGTTATTGTTGTGCTCCATAGAAGCTTATTATTGTTATTTTTGTGCCCTTACATTATTATTGCTATGTAGGCCCTTATTATATTATGACCCCTTAGACTCCTAAGGAGGCCTTGTCATTTGTATCATCCAAGAATTATTCATTTATATGATGTAAAAGGAGGTTTCCCCTTCGAAGAAGATTTATTTTAAGTCATTGATCTCTCTTTTCTTCTATTTTTTATCATATGGTTACATAACATTTGGTATCAGAGCTTTGTATTCTCAGGTTTCGCTTCTTCAAACAAGTCATCTTGGACTTGCCACTATTAAAAAAAAAAAAAAAAAAAATGATGCTTCAAAAGCTGATATTTCACCCATGTGAAGTAGAAGTCTCGATGAACATTGTGTTAAAGGTTCAAATTTGGGTTCAGTATAGTTTTAGAGATATGGTGCAAGGAATTTAGGGTTTCTACATGTTCCTGAATTTTTTCTCAAAAATGTGTTTCAAGGAAAATATGTGTAACTTGTTATTCGTGCCTTCGATTCAAATTTTGTAAAAAGTGACTAAAATTGCACAGAATTTAGTTTATTGTATATTATTTTCAGGGTTGAAGGTTGAAACAGTTGGGAAAATTTCCATAACTTTATCTTGAATAATACAATATTGGTCTAACTAATGGCATTGGAAAGAAGATAGAGGGATACCACATAAAAAAAATCATACTTTTGAGAACTGATATCATGGAGATACAATATTTGCAAGGTCAACCTTATCAACAAGCTCAAAATCAAGCTTTTAAAAGGTGTGTATTTTTAAATTTTCATAACTTTTGTTTGAAAATTCAGTTTGAATTTATTCAAAAGGCGTAGTGAAGCATAGATATCTCTATTTGGTTCCAATATGTTTGGCACCAAAAAATGGATACACCTAGTAATCCAATAGAAAGTGCTACTATGATGCATGAAGAAGAGGAAGAAAAGCAACATGATATATCAAAATTATAGGACCAAGTGCAGCAAATTTCACTCTCACAAAGAGCATCCAAAAGTTAATTGGATGGTTTAAAAGCAAACATAGAATTTTTTAAAGTAGAAATGGATGTAATGAATGTCAATTCGAAAGGGTTGACAATGTTGTTACAGTAAAGGATTCCTAGCGTTGACAAGGTACTCAATTAAAAATTGTCATGAGGACAAAAGGAATATGAATTATGATTTTAGAGACTCCAACATTGGGTTAGACCCACTATATTCCAAATATCGATATGAGGAAGTTTGCTGGAAATGATCTAGTAACATGGATACTATAGATGGAGCAATTATTTGATCTACATGATGTGCCACATACACAAAAGGTACACATTTCATATTTGTATTTAGAACCCAATCAATTTGTGTGGTATTAATGGAATTGTTCTCATAAATCAATTGTCGGTTGGACAATTTTACGGAGGAATTGATAGCACATTATGAGGATACAAAGAGAAATACCTTCTTTATCCAATTGGTAAATCTCAAACAAAAGGTTTTAATGGTGGATCACATTGAGGACTTCCAAATATTGAATATCAACGTAATTAGTATTCCATAGGAGCATGTTATTGAAGTATTCATAAGGAGTTTAAAGGATAACATGCAACATGAGGTTATCCTCTAGGAACCTAATTCATTAGAAAATGCATTCAGGGTGGAAAGAAAAGCTTAAAGAAAAATTATGGCAACAAGGAGGTTTGCCACTCATAACTATAGATATGGAAGTGTTGTTGATCCTAACCTCCCACAACCTACAAGGTTGACATCACAACAACTAGATTAAAAAAGCGTAAAAGGGCTTTGTTACAGTTGTGATAGAAAATACACTAAAGGTCATAAGTGTGCTCAGAAGAAATTATTTTACATAGATTATGAAAAAGAGGAAGAAAAGGAACAAGAAACATCAAAAGAAGAGGATACACACCTGGAACCAACCCCAGAAAAAGAAGAAATGAATCTAGCAATATCTTGTAATGCATTGGCAGGAATTACCACTCCTAAAAATCTCAAGATAAAAGGATGTATCAAGAAGAAAAAGGTAATAGTGTTAATTGGTTTTGGTATACTTACCCATAATTTTATTCATTGTAAGGTAGCCAAGGAATTGAATTGTTTTCTATGTCTAGCACTAGAGTGTCAAGTGATGGTTGCAAATGGAGGAACTATAAATTGCTCAGGGAAGTGCCATAATATCAAGCTAACCATGGGGGAGTATATATTGAATATTCTAATGCTTTCCATTCCAATTGGTGGTGTTGATGTTGTATTAGGTGTCCAATGGTTACAATTTTTTGGAATGGTAACTTTTAATTTTCAAAAAAATTCTAGTATTGTTTTTAGGAAGGAAAGGAAATTGAATTGAGGGTTATTGCAGGGAAACTAGGGAAGATAATCAATTCCAATGGCATAAACAAGATTTTGAAGAAAGGAAAACAAGGCGTAATTGTACAATTATACTCACTTAATGTTCAAACATCAAAATCATCCATTTCTCCAAATCGCCAAAGAGTCTTGGACATTCATTCCAAGGTATTTGAGACTACCAAAGGTTTCCCACCTATTCGTGATCATGATCATGTTATTCACTTGATTCTAGGAAGTGTTCTGCCAAACATCAAGCCTTACAGATATCCATATACCCAAAGGAGTGAAATTGAATGTATGGTTGTATAAATGCTAGAGGAAGGTATAATTCAACCTAGCCAAAGTTATTTCTATTATCCATTAGTATTCATACACAAGAAGGGTGAATCATGGCATATGTGTCCATATTATAGGGTGTTCAATAAGCTCCCTATTAAAGATAAATTTTCCATTCATGTCATTGATGAATTGTTGGATGAATTACATGGAGAAATCTACTTCACCAAGCTGGATCTTTGTTCTGGATATCATCAAATTAGAATGAAGACATAAGACATTCCAAAAACAACATTTAGAACTCATGAAGTCATTTTGAATTTTTGTTCATGCCTTTTGGCCTTATTTATTCACCTTCCACATTTCAAGGTTTGATTAATTCCACTTTCAATCCCTTTATTAGAAAATTTGTGTTAGTATTTTTTGATGATAGACTAATCTATAGCAAGTCTTTGAAAGATCATGTTCAACATGTTGATTGGGTTCTTAAACTATTGAAGGAGAAACAATTGTATGCAAAACCCTCCCAATGATTCTTTGGGGTACATGAGGTGGAATATTTGGGTCATATGTTATTTCATGAGGGTGTTAAGGTATACCAAAATTAAATCCTTCAAGGAATGGAAAATCCCCACAACCCTAAAACATCTTTGAGGATTTCTTAGGTTGACAAGGTATTATCACAAGTTTGCTAAGAATTATGGGAAAATAGTATAACCTCTAACAACATTACTAAAGAAAGATGCATTTTTTTGGAGTCCAGAAGCAACTAAGACCTTTGAACATCTTAAAGGGGCAATGTGTCAAGCTTTGATATTAGCTACACCAAACTTCACAAAAATCTTTATTGTGGAATGTGGTGCCTCAGTAAATGGAATTATATTTTTTTTAATGCAAGAAGGAAGACCTATTTCTTTTGAAAGCCATCCAATCAAGGGAAAGTATGTTAGGTCCCTATAATACTATTGTAGCTCCTTTATTATTATTGTTAGTGTAGCCCCCTATTTTATTGTTGTGCCCATGTAGCCCCCATATTTTTATTGTTGTTTCCCATATAATCCCATTATTGTTATTGTTATTTCCTTACATTATTATTGTTATGTAGGCTCTAATTATATTGTGACCCCTTAGACTCTTATATATACCAAGGAGGTCATTCCATTTGCATCATCCAAGAATTTTTAATTTATGTGATGTAAAGGAGGTTGCCCCATCGAAGAGGAAATTTTTCAAGTCATTGACCTATATTTTATTATATTTTGTGATTTGGTTTCATAACATTTGGTATGGATTCTAGGATTTCACTTCTTCAATAAGGTCATCCTAGTATTTTCACTACAACTTTTTTTCTATGAGGCTTCAAAAACTGAAATTTTGACCGCGTGGAGATAAAATCCAGGTGAACTTCTTGTAAATATTTCAGAGCTTGGTTTGCTACATTTTGATACTGGTCTAAAGAAGTTAGGGGTTTTGTAGGCTCCAAAATTCAATCTCAAATAGGGCCGAAGGTCGAAAAAGTGACACGTGGAACTCCGTACAAGTTTTCTCTACTAAATCAATCCATAATCAAGTCATCGTAGCATATTTTGCATAAATTTTCCCAACAGTTTTCCCAGAATCAACCTATGAAGTTTTTGGTGAAAATGACCTCTATCACTCTCAAAAGGTTAAAAACACAAATGGTAAAAAAAAAATTAATTTTTAGTTTTTTTTATAAGTTTTTAGGATTTTTTTTTTTTTTGCCTATTAACCTTTAAAATCCAATTTTATAATGTTTTTCACTTTATTTTTTAGTAAAGATAAATATTTTGAGTTTAAGTGTGCATGTCACAGGTCATTTATGGAAAACAAATCATTTTGGTATTGAGTATATTTTTATCACTTTTTCGGACTCGTTAAAACTTATGAAAAAGAGAAACCTTGGAGTTCTCTTTACACCCTTTTCAAACTCCTTAAACATGAAAATATTTTCGAGTACTTGATTGCTCGAATTCGTAAAAGTAAATGAACAGTCATCTATTTAGTATAAGTTTACCCCTTTTACGAACTAAACCATACTATTTACGAAAAAGGTATACGTTGACTAATCATGGTCAATAGAGTTCTCTCCTGCATTATTTTACCCTTTTTCAAGCTTGAGGGACTCCATTTACGAAAAAGGACACTATGGAGTTTACTTATGTTTTTCTCTTGACTCCCTGAAACTGAAAAACATTGAGCTTTTCTTTCTCCAAGCTCGTTAAAATTTACGTTGAAAGAGTTGAACGAGTTTTCTTTTATGTCCTTTCAAACTCTTTAAATATGAAAATGACGTCGAGTTACCCCTTTACTGGACTCATAAAATTTAAACAGTGCAGGACTCATTAAGCATGACGGGACCGAACCACTCCTTGCTAGGTTTCGTTAAAAATACTTCAAAGGACTCATTTGAAGGATGGGCTTACAGGAAAAGAATACATTATCCTCCTCAAGCTTGTAAAAAATAAAGAGGTACTTTCTAGTAATGGTGGGGGAAAAGTGATAAAGAATCCTTATTTTTGTTTTATAAAAGGCAGTATGTCGCTATTGAACATGAAAATTTGTCACTTTTGTGTCCGGGTTGGGAAATCCATTTGCCTCTCAGATGACTATATCTCATTGAAAGTCTTTAGTTGGTTTGCGTTTTATTTTTGAGTCAAATGTTGTCAAGTCATCATGTCGTGTCTCTGATATGTTCAAGAGAAGTTCAACCTCAGTCAAATTACTTTTCCAGTCGTAGCCTTTAGTTGCATCGACCTTCCATGATTCAGTCTTGAATTACTCTAAATTGTTGTTCTTCAAAACTTGACATGAGTTTCGTGTTGTAGTCCCTCCTGTGATGGATCATTTCCTATCGACTTCAACTCACTATCTAGGAAGTTGATCTAGAAACCTTCAGTACCTTGGAGCTTGCATGCCTTAATGGAAGGTTTCTCGCCTTCGACGATAGGTTCTCATCATTAACCTTTGATTGGATGATTCTATGAGTGTTCTGTTGGCTTGTTGGGACCTGACCCAGGTTTAGATTTAATTAGCCAAACAAATCCCTGTACTACTAGCCCTTCCGGCAATAGTCTGTGGAGCGTGGACTGAGGTATCACCCGAAGTAGTATGAGGGGGTATTGAAACCAAGTTTTTGTACCCTTGAGATGTCTAAGGGGTTTATTTGGTCCAACTGAGAGTCCCTTCACACAGGTTACTTTGCACACTTCCATGGCCTTCACGCCATGATATATTCGCCTTCGCGCAGCCGTAACCAGGGGTTGTGGGGGTTTCGCGCTGCTAGAGCAGCGATCTGCACTATTTCACTAAGTCACACCCAAGATCTTACTTATCTTCTTATAACAGTTAGTTATCTTCACGTAACCAAATGCTTATATTATATTTACTTATTCAACACATTCATATGAGTTCGCACAGTAAATAAACAGTAAACTTGCAATTCATACCCAATAATACATAAACCAGGAAAAGATACACATAAATATGGTAAAACTTCTCTTTTATTAATTATTCCCACGGTTACAGACTCGAACTGCCCTGTGCACTCAGTTTCAGGGGTCCGCACACTCAACTACAGACTACTAGGCCTATGTGCACTCAGCTGTAGAGCCTTCTCCTACTCTACAACCCAAAGACATGACTTACACTTCAACTCAATGCTTCATCAATTCCTTAGATCCATCCATGCTTCCATTAGATTCCATCCTTTCTACACTTAGAGCCTCGCTCTATTTATACAATCCCATGGTCCACGGACCATGGGTAGATCTTTCAAACCAACATTACATTACAAAAATAAGGGCGGACAACCCTATGACTCTATTACGAATTTGCGCTCTGCACCCACAACTCGTGGAGTCTGTACAATGGACTTAGTCAAAACTTGGGCTTTAAGCCCCAAAACATGCCTTGGGGGATTCCATGTCCAACATGTTCGACAACAACACATCGATTCACACTTCATAGATTGTACTAGATGTACCTTGAAAGACATTGTCATTATTGGTGGTTTCTCTTGCACTTGTTAACGGTTCACATCATTGATCGGTAATCAAGTGGTTTCTACCAAGTTTGACTTCGAGACATTCACTCACATGTCTAGATTCGCATTACGGATCGAGAGATGGAGATCAAGACTCTAGATCTAGTTTCATTCATCCATGTTGCATGGAGTTATTAAATATTCATGATTTTCAATATATATCCATTGATGGTTGCGTCCATACTATGTCGTCTATGGACATGGATCTTCATATGTATTTTTTACTGTTCTTTGAGACACTTATACTCTAAGTATGAGAATGCCTACCTCAACGATGATATTATATATATTGCATTGTAATATTTTATTGATTGTTTCAAGTCTCCGACTGTAGTTTCTAACCCAAACCTTGGCATGATAAAGTGCTTTAATCATCATACATCTCTTCTTACTTGATACTTTAGGGGGAAATCGGTTACACGTCATTTTGTTGCATTAGGAAAATAACCATCGGTTTGAATCTTTCACTATCCATAAATGTGTCCCAAAATATTTCCCCTAACATTTAGAATCTAAATCATGCCAAAGAAAGTGGAATTTCTGGATCCCATGGTACAAAACCCTACTTTTGGCTACCTGCAGAGTTTCCTAGTTAATTTTTGCGCATACGCGGAGAAGAGAATTAAAAGTTATGCATAAGTACGCATTGTCTTACACTATGACTTGCAAACATGAATTAACGAATGTAAAAATAAAAATTAAATTCTAGAAGCATTGTTGGTAGCATCTATCCCAACCAACAAGCTTCGAATGGATGCCTATTTAGCCCTGATCCCTCCCATCTTGGAGAAACTCCCCTTCCTTTGTGGAACCCTTATCCCAATATTAGTGGATCTTATCCCTTCGAGAATGGATCGAAAACTTCCCATTCTTGGCCTATAAATATACTACAGGTTTGAGGATTGTGGGAGGACTATTGGAAGTAGGCTTATGTTATTAGAATAAGGCTGGAAAGATATTCATGCAAGGGAAGGGTTGGAGATTGTGGGAGGGACTTGCAACATCAAGGCTACATGGTTGTAAGGATTTTCTCCAATTTATTAATATAAAAGGCAATTGTTCTTTCTCAATTACATCTTTGTTGATCTAATTTGTAGGATTCCTTGATCATCGACATAGATTTTGATTTCATATTGATCAGTTTATGATATATAATTAGTTAATTAGTCCAAATATCTCTTTTTTTATATACTATATGCTTTGATCTCTTGTTTGTATATGTCTATGAAAATCTCTTTCAAGACATTATGGAGAACTTGTAGGGAGTGACAAGAGGATCTCTAAAGCATCGCAGAGTGAATGGTCAGAAGATTTCAAGGGGACTTCATCAATAATTTTGTTTAATCAGTAAGAGGCCTCTATCATAGTATTTTCTTTCAGCCAATCATAGTCTAGAGAAAGGTAGCAGTTCATTTTTGTTTGTTACTAGGTTTCTTTGAAGTCTAGGGAGATCGCTTTTGCCTGCAAGAGGGATAAGTCCACATCACATAGTTGGATGAGGCACAAACACTATCATGTAATTTTTCAAAACATAGGGTTGAAAGTGTTTGAAAACTTTGTATACTGCATGCGCCTGTTTTTTGTGTCAAGATAGTTAATATTTGACCCCTACAAACCAATACTCATGAAAGATATGGGTCGTTCATTCCCTTTGCTATCCTTTTGCATCAACACGACTGCTAGATATGAATCTAAAGAAAAGGTATACAATATAAAATACTTGTTGAAATCATAGCTATATGGAGTGGGAGATTTAGAAATGGCTCCCTTGATATGATCAAAAGCTTCCTTCTCTTCTTGATTCCATTTGAATCTTGTGTCCTTCTTTATCATGTTCTAAAAAGGTTTCACTATCTAAGAAAAATCAAAATAAACTTAGGAAGAAAATTAATCTTACCAAGGAAGGGATGTATAGCCTTCATGTAGTTAGGATGTGGGATTTGCATGATATCCTTACCGTGTTCAACGTCAACAATTTTACCACTCTTGGTTATTATATGCCCCAGAAGGTTACCTTAAGAGACAACGAATATGCTCTTTTTGGAATTAAGTGATATCCCATATTTCCTGCATCATTCAAAAATTTTCCTCAAGTGATGTAGATGATCTGATATTTTCCTAGAGAATACCATTACATCATCAAGGTAAACCACCATTATTTGTCCAATGATCCCTTTGAACGCAATGTTCATCATCCTTCGAAAAGTAGCTCTACAATTAATGAGACCAAAGGGCATGCATCGAAAAGAAAATAGCACCCACTTTGTTTGGAAATTCATCTTCAACTAATTTTGTTTAGCAACTAACACATGATTATAACTAAAAAAACCATCGAGTAGAGAAAACATTACATATCTAGAAACCGTCTGCAAAATCTACTCCATAGAGGAGACTAGATAACTGTCTTTGCTAGAAGCCTGATACAAGTTTCAGAAATCGACGCATAACCAAATATCACTGGAATTATTTCTTACAGGTACCAGGTTGGAGACCTTAGTGGATTGTCAAACCCTAAATGCAATCCATGCATCTAACAACTTCTTCAATTCCTTCTAGATGAGATTTTATAGTGTTAGATGCACTTTCTTAATTTCTGCAAGAAAGGTTTGACCATGTTCTTTATGGGTATCACATGTTGAATGATACGGGTGTCATATGTTTTGAGATCATCATACATCCAATTAAACACATCTCGGTTTTTCCTGAATAGGTCAATGAATTCTTGTCTGTCGTCAATGAATTCCAATATTGATGAACTTAGGGGTTGCTTCAGTTTTGAGATTGACTCATGCGATAATGTGGAATTTTGAGTCTTGGTATTAAGTGGTCCCCAAAACCAGTTTTGTAAGTCAAAAAGTTTCTCTAGTGTAACAACACCTTTGCGCATGGGGTTTCCCTTATGTGTAGCATCCTCTTCTTGCAAATATATTTCATGCTCCTCCTCATTTATCACCACATCCTTAAATATATTTGGATTGGTGATGAAGTTGAGTATCTATTGATCATCATTAAAGACGTAGAAATTAGTCACAATATTTGGGATGACGGGTTGATAAATGATTTCAATAAAAAAATCCATCCCTAAGTAGTGTAAATCTAGTTACATCGTTATCTAGGGTATCTACAATGGCATTATTAATATTAGGAAAAGATCTAATACCAAAATCCTTAAAAGTAGACTCTGAAACACCATATCTCTTATTGATAGTCCTTAAGGTGTGGTGATAAACAGTGGATCATGTTTCATACCTGTCTTGTGATGATTTATGAATCACAAATTACCTTCAAACATTCAACCTTGAGTACAATAGTTTTCTTCAGTCCAAGAATCATTGCTTTAGACATTGCAGTGTTGTTAGTAAACTAAAATTTTAACCTACAAGAAATCAAAAACTTATTTTTGGGGGGTCCATCAAGATACAACCAACACCAGCACCAGCTCCATATTGAGTCTTAGACCCATTGTAATATAAAGTCCAAACATCACTACCATTAAAATCTAAATTGAAACCATTTACATCTAAAGTACAATATTCATTATCATCAGTTGGAGGACAAGGAAGGAGTTCTAACTGCATATCTAATGAGACAAGTGATTGTGTGGCTTTCTAGCACCCGATTTTCGTCTCCAAGAAACACATACCAAACTCTTCCTAAGTGAAGCTGATAGGTTCATTTGGTGCTTCTAGCTCAGTAACCATATGTTTCATATATGGTTCATTGTTGACTCTGGTCTAGTTATTATTTCCTTTGTAAGGGAGCCATAAATGCAACCAATACATTGTAAAATATCCCTATAGTTGACTAGACCAGTCCCTACTTAACAATAGCCCATATGCTTCGGGTATGTACACAACCATGATGTAAATGCATTGATGGACTCTAGAATCAAAAGACAATCTAATATTTACATTGTTTAATTCTCCTACAACAGTAACTTGATATTTATAAAGCTGGATGATTTTAGCATCTATCTTTTCTAACTCAATGTTGAGTTTCCTACAAACTGATAAAGGCATAACATTAGTGCACACACTAGAATTGATGAGATAATTATGCATGTTATAGTTAAAGATCTCAAAATTTAACCAGAATGGAGGGTTTGAACCTATAGAATTGGCATTAGCAACATTGACAATGGACTAGAGTTTAATAGGAGTTTTTGACTGACTGGAAGAAGTAGCTTTTGAAGAGGAAGAATAATTACCGGTAGAAGACATGGCAACAAAATTCTTAATAATTAGCTTTCATTGACCAACTAGCTTAGCAAGTTCATAAAGCAAAATATTAGCTTATGTCTTCTTCATGTCTTCAATAATGTTATATCCAATATCCAAAGACACGGTTTTGTTTTTATATGGTTGAGTAGGAGAAGCAGGTTGTGAAGGCTTAATAGGATTTTTGGGAGTGTTGGAATTACCTTTATTGCTTGTCGAATTTCTCTTTGAGGCTTGGCTGGATGAACTCTTAGGAGTTGAATTTGACAGTTGGGTAGGGTTGCTTCGAGGAAAGATTCTTCTTAACAATGCCTTCTTATTTTCTTCCAACATCAATTCAAATATTGGTCCTTTGATCCTTAGATTATACGTATTCAGGGTCTTAGGAGGAGGAGCTTCGCCAATGCAAGCCTCCTAGATAGACTGAACTTCACCTCCCTGAATAACTTCAAATTCCATGATAGGGGAACATTCATTATCATCGGGAAGAGAGGCTTCTTCTTCAGCATCTTTTTCCCCTTCCTCTTCTTCACCAATTATTTGATCCTTAAGCACCTTAGTCACCACAGTAGTCATATTATGTTTCCATTGTGGACAAGTCTTCTCTAAATGAGAAGCCTCGTGAAAGGTATAGTAATTATCCATGCCAATCTCTTCGACATTAAAATTCACATTAGATCTCTGAGTTGGCTTTGCAGGCAGATTATTATTCTTCTTGAAGAAAGGCTCGTAATATTTTGCACCTGATGAACTCTCACTAGTATTTCTCTTTAGCTCATAAACTTTACTAGCAACCACTTCAAGGATTTAGTTAAAGCCTCAAAATCAAAAGAATCTTTATCATGATATTTTCTAGACAAGGCTTGAGTTTTCTTACCAATGATCTTCAAATCCTTGCACATGTCATGTTCAAGTGCTTCTACTGAAAATAGATCATTTTCAAAAGAAAGTGCCTCTGCGAATTTCTCCACTAGTGTGACCTTTTCTTCTCTCTTCACAATCATGGCAATGTCACGTGGTAGCGCTTTACTGTAATAATCAACAATAATGGAATCATCAAGAGTAACATCGATTTGGAACTTATTCATAATGGTAGTAAATCATTGATTGAAATTTTTAACCTTCTCATTCTTACCCATATTCAGAGAACTTAACTTAGTAAGAAGCATGGATGGTGTCTTATCTTCAAGTAAATTTTCAAGAAAATTCTTTTGAAACTCATCCTAATTATGAATACAAGCAACAGGCAAGGAGTAATATCACATGGTTGCTTTATTCTCCGGAGTATGAGGAAATAGCATGCAAGAAACATCATCATGTTGTACTCTCATCATTTTCAAAGCCATATAAGAGTTACTGATATGATCTTTAGAGTGGTTCCTTTCTCCGGATCATATTTTGGGAGATGCTTTTCGAGATGTTGGGTCATGTCACGAAGTTGACCCTAGACATCTAAAGGAGACTAAGCCATCAAGGCCAAAGGTTGTCTCTCGTTAGCTCTTGGTGGATCGTAGACCATTTGGTTTATGTTGTATTCCTCATCACTTTTAGAACCAGACCTAGAGCCTTCACTAGTGTGTGGTGGTTCTTCCTTATCCCTTCTAGGGACCCTAAGATTTTTGAGGTTCCTCAAATTCCTCTCATGCCTAAGATTCCATTCATTCTGGGTTCTCCTCCATGTTATTTAAGTTTACTTGGTTCCTATTATCCCTTTCACCCCTTGGTCATTGAAAAACCTCCATGTTCTCCTGTAAACAGTGGTCTCCACCTTCTAAATCCCCCCCCCCAACGACCTTCCTCTTCTAACCCAAGGGCACTTCTAAGCCTTGGATTGAAAGTCACTCAATAGTGTCTGCATAGTCATCCAAAGTCATTGAGTTGAGAGGCTCATTCTACAGCCCAGTATGAGGGGATGTGTAATTTTGTTCGTTCGTCCGCTCCCCTTTAAAATTAAAATAAAAAATAAAATTTATGTTCTAAATAAAAAATAATGCTAGCTATAATAAAAAAATATACTAGTAGGATGTTTAAATCTAATACTTTTCAAAAATATTTCAACAAGAGATTTAGATCAATTATTTGAAGATCTATGTTAACTAATTTATGTTGATATAAACTTCATATATATCTATATATAGAAAAAAAATTGTTAAAATAAAACATTTTGATGTTGTATATAAAAAAGTTATTTCAATATACATGTGATGTAAAATATTTTTAATATAAATTTAGTATATATTATATATCATTTTTTTAAATTATGTATATATTATGAAAAAATTAAGTTTTGATGGTTAAAACATTTATTTGGTTCTATATATATTCTATTTAGCATTCAAAAATACAATCCAAACAATGAAAAATAACACATTACATTTTGCACTATAAAGAAGTTTTCACGTGAAGAAATTTATCCCTCTCGACTCATGTTAGATCTGTATTAAATGGATATATAATGGTATTAATCAAATCTTGTACTAAACTTACTAGGATCCCTTACGGGTATGGTCGGGCTGAGTTGCACATTCATGAGGAAGGGAGCTTGTGTTGAAGATGAATTTGAGGCTCTTAGCAAATTTTCGAGTAACAGGACGTAGAACTCTTAGCTACTCGTATGTGACTTCGTAAAAAGGTGTACCTTCATAAATTGGAGCATCTTCAAGTGGGGGTTGTTGAGTATCAATGGAGGGAGTATCATCGAAAGGTGGACCTAAAGAGGGATGATGAGGAGGCAAAGGAGGAATGGGGGGAGCTTGGTTACTAGCTTGCTGGGAGATTTCAAGATGAGGACGGGTGTCAGTGCTAGTAATTTTGTAAGATGTCAAACCTCCTTCTAGAACCAAACATCTGTTGATGGTGTTGGAATGTATAACCAATAGCAATGGGTCTCCTCATTGTAGAATCCCAAATAGACTCTACATGGTTTGGTTTAGGAGTCTCATCCAATATGTAGGCCTGGCTGCCATCTCGTTTATTGAAATTTTCTTTGGACAGAAAAAATAAAACTTAAACAAATGCAAGCAATCTATGTAAATTCAACATGTAAGATACTATGGATAGAAACAACATAACAGCAAAGCATGAATGTCAAGAAAAGTAGTGTTAGAAAAGCTTAAAATCAAATCCATACACATTACGAAGACAAGTTTATCAATCATGAATGAGTATGCTATCAATAACACTATGAAAGCATAGATTAACACACAATTCTAAAATGCTATAATGCTCAAGTTAATAAAATAGTTCATTGATGTAAGCACAAAGTAAACACATCATATACCATCAATTCAATGCAAGAGAAATCCCACAATGCTCGATGACACACGAGGAAATTGTGCACCAAAGTTCATAAAGATTGAAACATTAAGTTGAAATATCCATGGCACCATCACATGAGAATCCCATCCAATCCATGAGTGGAAATATGAAATCACTTCTTGCATTCACCAAAAGATCTATTAGTTCCCAAACAATATGCACAAATGAGTCCAAAACCCCAAAAGTCATTTACATTGTGTCATGAGGACATATTTATAAAAGAGGGGTGACCTTTTTCCTACCCCTATGACCCTTGAGCTACCTCATGACCTTTTGCATTCCCATGAGACTCTCTACTCTATCCTAGTCTTTGTTCTATTATGAATAGGGTACATGAAAGAAATGCTCCTATTCTGTTAGTCTAATTAGAGACAACTCTCGGACATCTAGATGTAACTCATGTACAAGATATGAGTGTTAAAGCTTGTATTCCTTTTCAATGCTAATCACCTTATGTTATTTCTCATATCCATGTTTGTGAAGTCATTCTAGGGTGTCTAATAACAGAGTGTTCTTCTTAACCCTGATATGGTTAGATAGGGCCACAAGATTGGTGTATATCTCTACAGGTTCTACCACATACTAAGTAATTGTTTCCTTTGTAACCTATAAACTTTCCATGGTAGTAGCTTGTTTGAAAGGATTAAGAAATGCTTTAATTTCTTGAAGAACTTCTTATTGGGGCCTTACTTCACTAATCATTCCAATATAAGGTACTTTGTGCACTTCGATCATAGATTTGAGTCCACTCAGTAGATGTTTATATGAGGCTAATCTTTATCCACATCCTTTGTTATCTTGTCACGTGAATGGACCTTGATCTGGATTTGAACCATGTCATTTTCAGCAGTTATCCAATACTTCCTTGGGAGAATTATTAGCGCATCCAGATATTGAGTAGTCCAGTCATGTATATTATTGATAGGTGTGGTGATTTGTTTGAGAAAAGATTCCTTTTCTTTAGTTTCTACTTGTATGGTTGGAAATGTTGCTATAGTCTGATTCAACTTCATCATCTCTCGATAGACCAAGGTCATAGAATATTCTAATGTATCTACCTCTTCTTGAATGGATGCTTGCAACTCTTTGTTGATTAGTTTAAGCTCCATAAGTATGACTAGCAACTTAGGAGAGATAACTTTAGGTAGGCTTTGTGATCTGAAATTCTTCTAAGTATCAGAAGGTACTAGAGATGCAAGGGAGGATGAGAGGCCATAGAATGTCACAGTCAAATTTCGGGGAGTCAAGCATGGGGGCTCCAAAATTTTGAAATAGGTAAAATTTGGGTTTGTTGTAGCTGCTACAACAAAAGTAAAAGGTTAAACATCTTACTCACATTCAAAAGTCAAAAGTCCATATATATAAATATATATATATATATATATATAATATATATATATATATATATATATATATATATATATATATATATATATATTTCATATTTCCTTCTAAAGTTGACATAAAATTATATTACTTTACTTGGACATCCAAATATTTTATTTATGATTAAGAAAGAGTGAAATATATTTACCACATCATAATATCAACAACAAATGTAGTGACCATAGTGAGTTTTGTATTATTAATGTTTTATAATGATTTTAATTAAACTAAATAAGCACGCATATTTATTTTTGTTTTTATTATGGTTGATATTGCTTCTCTATTTAGAGAATATTTTATTTTTAATTTAAGAGGGTGCAGGAGCCCTATTCCAAAATAAACACTCCTATCAACATGATTCATGGAAGTTGGTTATATATTTGTTTCATCGTAATAGGTTCTTTGTGTTTGTCCTCTTCTAAGTAGTTAGAAGTAAATATTGGGGTGTAACATCAACATGGTTATGCTAGAATTTTTTTTTAAATGATTTAAATTAAAATTTATTTAAAATAATTACTTGAGTCATTTATAATAATGGGTTTTTTTGTCCACATGGGGTAGCTCAAGCGGCAAGGGCCGTGGAAATGAAGTCTCACCGAACCGGAAGTCTTGGGTTCAAATCTTGGGCTACCCTTCCCCCGTAGAGGGGTACATAATGGACATGTAAATCAGAGAGTCTCGCCCCAGCTTACAAAAAAAATTTATAATAATGGGTTTTTTAATTTTATTTTTTTTGTAAGTTGTGGTATGTCTCCTTATATTAACCAAAACAGCAATACATAATTCATTCATGTATTTTCAGGCATATTTATGGTAGATGGTCTCAACCTTCCCATAAGTGTTCCATAATTTTAATTATGTATTTATAAATATAAATCTTAAAATTAAGTGTTAATTGGATTTATTTTGGATGGTTGGGAGGAATGATTGGGATCATCCCCACTCAGATTCAATTCCTAAAAATAACATGATGAGATTTGATGTAGTTATTTTGAGCCTTAAAATTAAATATTATAGTGGAAATCTATCTAATTCCTGGCCACCACGAGACTCACGATGTCAAATTGGCATTATGAATCACATTTGAGTGGCTTTCATGGAACTTGTTTCCTTCATGATTTCCATAGTATCAATCACATCATTCAGAGATTGTTCCACCAAGTACAATCCTCCTTCCAGTTCAAGCCCATCCCTTCCACTTATTTCTTCCATCGAATTTCCACATTTGATAGCATGAGTCAAACATGTGTCAACAAGCATGTCCTCACATTTGCATGACTATAACACCCATTTTCTCCTAATTTGTAATTGTAATTATGAATTAGTGTCGTAAATCATAGCATAAATACTTTAGTGATATTTAAATTATGATGGACAAAACTTTCCTTATATTCGTTAGATGGAATATAGAAGTATTTTCCACGTGACAAAAAAAATCTTAAAATTAAGTATTATATGTTGGATCAGGTGCACAGCAGAATTAAATAAACACAGAATTAACACAGCAGAAGATCAAACACATAGAACACAGTTTTTAACGTGGTTCACCCAACCAATCTGGGCTACGTCCACCAAACATAGGCATCAGGAATATATTAATCAAATTGGAGATTACATCAATGAAATCCTCACACACTCTCTCCCAGCTATCCGTATGAAAACCTATTTTATAGCAGAGAGAATTTAACTGCTCTCACATCAAATTTAGGATGCATTAATTTGCTCCCAACAACCTGGAGATAATCCAGCAACAGATTTTCTATTGTTGTCACACACTGGGATTTTGTCTATTTTGACTAAAACTGAAAAATCTCAACAATCTCCACCTTGACAACAATTAGCCTGATGCCCT
>APFE031347090.1:151439-175757 GCA_000404065.3 Pinus taeda
GAAGTAACAAAATGATCCCAGGATTCAGGTAAAGAACATAATAAAGTTATCGCCTTATCCTCTGAATCAAATTTTACATCTAGACTGTTTAATTGCACCAACAAGGTATTAAAAACATTCAGGTGATCAGCAATTGAGGTACCTTCTTTCATCCACAAACTGTAAAGCTGCCGTTTCAAGAGAATTCGGTTTGTCAAAGACTTCGTCATGTAGAGATTCTCAAGCTTCGACCACAGGCCTGCAACGGTTTTCTCTGACACAATGTTAAACAAAACCCCGCCAGACATAACCGAATTCCGCGCAGAGCTCTAGCATCCATCTCATCCCATTCATCCTCCGTCATGGAAGCAGGTCTTTTGTTTTTCCCCAACAGTGCTTTTGCCACACCTTGTTGAACCAGCAGATCGTGCATCTTCACCTTCCAGTTCTCAAAATTATTCTTGCCATTAAATTTCTCAATTTCGAACCGGGCACTTTGATTTTTGGCCATCTTGTATCAGCAAAAAACAATAATCTCCAATATCCAACCAGCAAAAAAAAAAAATTGCCTTTGCCTTTGATACTTTCTGCCTATGTCTTTGTTTTTCACAAAAAACTGCCTATGCCTTTTACAAAAAAAATTGCCGTTTACACTTCACAAAAAAAAAAAATATCTGCCTCTTCCTTTGTTTTTACAACCAATGGCCAGCAATCAACCCAATGTTCATATGAAAGCAATTCAAAATCAAAATTATCTTCCCTATGCGATCTAGGTGAATCTCAATCTTCAATTTGATATGGTACCAAGGTTCTTTCTTTCGCGAGCGGATACCCATGCTGCTGCTATTCTATTTAAAATTTCATAATTCATTTGTTTACAGACTTGTTATTCATGGATGTCATCACAACCAAACAATCTTGGGATGTGACAGGAGTATAACTTCTATTAATAAATGAATACAGAATGTGCTTTTGGCTTTATCTTTGTGGCGGTTCAATTAATTGCATATAACGTCCCTTGCTCTTCACATAAATATTTAAATTAGAAAACACTCCAAAAATCTTTTTGGTCCGCTCAAAAACTGTTAATTTTTTTAGAACTCTGCACATGTTTCATTTTAAAATATTTCATGACAGATACTCCCACTCGAGTGGACTCGTGAATAAATCTTTTTCAGATAACCTACAAATCAATTTGGTTGTATAATCTTTACAACTTGGAAGCACTACATCCCAAAAACTTCATTCACGCACAGCTACAGTTGACCCGAGGTTTACCAACATGCATTAACCATTGACGCACCAACAAGCACATTTTTAACACTGAAATATGCAATCAGGGCTCAATTAAAAACGGATATATAGAACCGCACCTTAGTCAAAAGACGCACAGCAGTTTTTAAAATATTTAGGGTCAGTGGCTGCCCAATCCACGCACAGAGTTGCAATCACACTGATATATCAGCCGTCACACACCAACAGCGCAGTCCGCACCCGCACCAGTCTGAATGCATTCACGACCTCCTCCGCTGCCCATGTCCAACAGTGCTCTGATACCAATTGTTGGATCAGGTGCACAACAGAATTAAATAAACACAGAATTAACACAGCAGAAGATCAAACACATAGAACACAGTTTTTAACGTGGTTCACCCAACCAATCTGGGCTATGTCCACCAAACATAGGCATCAGGAATATATTAATCAAATTGGAGATTACATCAATGAAATCCTCACACACTCTCTCCCAGCTATCCGTATGACAACCTATTTATAGCATAGAGAATTTAACTGCTCTCACATCAAATTTAGGATGCATTAATTTGCTCCCAACAACCTGGAGATAATCCAGCCACAGATTTTCTATTGTTGTCACACACTGGGATTTTGTCTATTTTGACTAAAACAGGAAAATCTCAACATTATAGTGACTGTCTACCTAATTACTAATTCCCTAATCCAATTTTAGAAAAGTACAAGAAAAAAACAAAAAATCAATCAAAATTTTTAACTAATCATTTATTTTCATTGTATACAAATACATTACTTATTTAAAAATATATAAAATGTTTAAACAAATCAAACTTTGATATTTATATTTATTATATTAAGAGAAGTTAATAAACTTTAGAACCTACAAGATCAAATGTATTTCTCACACACATAGATAAAGCTTGTTTTATTATGTTACATTATAAAATAGAATATATATATAAGCATTTAAAAAATAAAACTTTTAGTGATAGTTTGTTAAAGGAAATTAAATTAGGCAAAAGGATTTGGAGATAAGCTCAGAAAGCTTCTTTTTCCAAAGAGTCCACATAGAGGTTAAAAGAGTGATTAGACCTACATAAAGGGAAACCTAGGTACACTAAACTTCCAAGTTGCAAGGTATTACCATACTGACAAAATTGGACTCATACACCCATGGCGAAATCAAAAATAGTATAATATACAAATAGAATAAAGAGTATGTAAAGGAAGTAAAGTTGCAAACAACAAAACTGAAATTAAAAGCCATGATATGAAGAGCTAAGATCACACCTGACAATAATTTCCTCAGCCAAATGAACCATGATAGGAGTATCTTTCAAGGCTCCCATCACTGTTGGTTGAAGTATTCCATTATTATTTTAAACTAGCTATGAGCAGAGGGTGATTAATAACCAAGTTTTCTTCTTGAGATCATCTAATTATTGTTGAATTTTTTTATGGTTAATGTCCTTTGCAAGGAGGAAATGTGCTATGGAGGCCTTGGTGTACTAGTACACTTCCATTATCCAAAATAATTTGGTGTCCCTCATGTGACTAGAGCCAATATTTGGAATTCATTCCCCTACCATTTGATCCATGCTTTCATTTTCAATTATGCTTGCCCAATCTTGACATCCAATTGTAAGGCTTTTACGCTATCCTAGATGGTTGATGGGGTCAATTTGTAAAAGCTACATCAGCAAACATAGTGTCATTATGATCCAGGTGGATATTGAGGGCCACCCACCTCATCCACCTAGACCTCTAGTTGGTTTCATTTATTTCCTTGATTATAGCAACATTTACTATTTTTCGTAGTTTTTCGAGTCTTGAACTTCCAAAGTTGTTTTGACCCCCTAAACGGAAAACTTTTTAGGTCTGCAGAAGGCATGTAACCGTAGACATGGTTTTTATGGTCTTCTGACAAATTGTGTAGTACACGGAGATATCTTTCCAATGAGGTATCATACGCACCAAATGGAGATCATATGACCAAGTTACAACCCTGAGAAGTTGGTTTCCCAACTAATCTCAATGGGGCCCACAAAGTCTTGGTGTTTCATCTCTTGGGGTTAGAGTTTTGGTTGCTTAGGGTATTCCTTTGTTGTTCAATAATAAAAAGGCCCTTGACCCTCATTGTAACACATTTCATAGGCATGTATCCACCACATCTCTTCTCAGAGATAAGATACCATTGTCTGAGTTAGTTTATTTCCATTCTGGATATAAGCATATTTTACTTCTTTAATATTAATGCAATGAAGTTTTATCTTTGTTCCATATTTGTGTTTATGTTTACATATGTATTTTGTAGCATTCCTACATAAGTCTAGATCAGTGGTATTAGAGTGATTTTCTCTTTCTCTTTTTTTCTTTGCATGTCCCTAAGAAAGTCAGGGTATAAGGAGTTAGGGCTCGAACTGGTTGAACCTTTGCAAGACCAGCTCTGCAAACCCCGATGATCTCCCATGGTAGAATAAAATAAAGACAAAGGAGCAAGAGATCCTTTTAAAATATTTCTCGAGGAATCCCTCAAGTGACAGAGGAACACGATGATGGATAACTTTCCCCATATCCTTCGATGGCTACCCACCAGTGATACATCTTCATCCAACAACTACTCTGGAGATGCCACTCTTTTTAAAGTACAATTTAACTTTGACATTCCCATATTTGAAGGCTAGATAGATGTAGACGTCATAAATAGATGGTTAAATCTGCTGGAAGGATATCTTTTAGTTCATGACTTTTCCAATCGGGAAAATATTACTTTTGCACTCCTTAAAGTTGCTCCCCATGTCAAGGACTAGTGGGAAACCTACTGTGAACAAAAGGATGAGAGGGAATCCTCAATATTTTCAGCCGCACCCACTTGGGATTCTTTCATAGATGTCATCAAGGAACAATATTACCATGTCGGGAGATATGAATATAGATACATAAAGTGGACCACGTTGTGACAGGGAAGGTACCAATATGTGTCAGAGTTCACAAATATTTTTCATACCCTTTACACGAAGTTGGCTATCAACGATTCCAAGTGGTATTTGGTACTCAAGTACTGCGGCTGTCTACACAATTACATCCAAGATGAGATGTAGTTCTTGGACATCTCCTCACTTGGCATCACCTATTGATACATTGTTGAGATTGAGCATAAATTTAAACAAAAGAATCGATACTTTAGATCTATGAATCTGAAGCAAGGGAAAGGTGCCCCCAAACCACTGAACAAAGGAAAAATCCAAGGCAAGACGACCCAGGACAACCTGTTGAAGCTGCAAGCAAAGAAAAACACCACGAAGATAAAGAAGGATACAGGGAAATGGTGTGAGTTGCATAAGAGCCCCACTCACAACAAAAGTGAGTGTTGAGCTAAGAAGTCACTAGTGATTGAGTTGAAGGCTTCCCAATCAGATGCATGTTCGAACTCTGAGTCAGAAACTGACAAGGGGAATGAAAAAGGGAAGTATACTTTTGATGCGGAGCCTAGTGCCACTGTTGACACCACCAAGATCCATAAGATTAAGCCTGAAGATCAGAGGGGGGGGAGCGGCTCTTCCACTCACAAATGTGCGTGAGGGGTTCTTCGTTGTAATTCATTGTTGATAGTGAAAGCCAAAAGAGCCTCATTTTAGTAGAGGTCCTGAAGTGATTTGGCCTACTGACCACACCACACCATTAGTCATACAGAATTGGGTGGCTTCACCAAGGGTGAGATCTCCACGTCAGCCAATAATGTCACCTTCCGTATAGCATCAAGCCTTCACAAATGAGGTATTATGTGATTTTTCTCCTCTTGAAGTTTGTGATGTATTATTAGGCAAACCATACTTGTGGAAGTGTCATGTTGTGTATGAGTATATTCCTTGCATTATCATTATTTCTTTGGGCAATAAGTTATACAGGATAGCTAGTGCATAATTATTTTTAAAGCATGGATGCTTTCATAAAACCAACTCCCTAGTGCTCCAAAACATTGTTTCCAACCTCGGTACTATTATTTAAATTAACAACATTAGTTCTTTTATATTAGTAGCATGTCGGTGCTTTTATAAAAATCATTAGCATCGGTGCATTTTTATGCATAACGACATTGTGCATTGGAGGAGATAAAAGCACCAGGGCTTCAATATTGTTTTGCCTGCCCTAGTGCCCTTCCTGAAAAGTATTTCCCAAGGCATTTTTAGAAGACATAAGCACCGGGGTGGTATACTTTTCAGGCACCGATGATGTTTACATTCAACACCCCAATACATGGCATCATAAATTGTAAAAGCCAGTGCATTTTTATTATTAAAGCACCAATGCTTTTATAAAGTTAATGCCCCAGTGCTCCAAATGTTTGTTTCTAGTCTCTGTGATTTTATTTAAATTTATAGCATCAGTTCTTTTACATTGGTGGCACACAGCTAAAAAAACATCTGTTAAAACCTTCGACCACCTAGATTTTTCTAGTTGTGATGAAGTTTCATTATCACCTCCATTAAAACATCCACTACCGCAAACGAACGTTGTAGCAAAGGCTTTTTTGATAATTTTTGTCAATTTTATAACACTAAAAACCTTCGTTATAACCTCTGCTAGAATGTAATTTACTTGTAGTGATTCTAAGATGATTATATGGTAAATAAATAAAATGTAATCTAATATTGAGTTGTTATAGAACCAATATCTCCCAAAAACAAACAGAGTTAATATTTTGTAATCTTTCCATAGTTATTACAGGCTTTGGGGGAATTAGTTTTAATTCATAGCTTACTCCTCTCTTGTATAAATGCGTGAGAAAAGAGTAGGTTGAGGCTAGTGTCAAGTTAAGAAGGGGTTGGAACCATAATTCTTGTAACAATGCATCTTTCAACTCCGTTTCCAAATCTAATGCAATCTCTACAAGTTGGTGGCTTATCTCTAAGTTACTAGTTTGTGAGTTGTCAATCATCATCACACTACTAGGGAGAAAGGGCCCTCCTCTTTACCAGGGTTTGTTGTGTCAGTAAAGGTAGACATTTGTTTCATATTTTATTTATAGGTTATGTTAATCCAGTTCTTATTATAATTTCATTATTACTATTATAGATTATTGTTGATACATTTTTTATACTATTGGTTAATTTAACTTACAAATTATTAATGCAGATTGATTGATTGTCAGCACAGTTACTTTCGGATCAATCCTCACTAACTGAATTTTTTTATCATTGTTCGATTGCTATTACTATTAGAGTGGTTTTGATGAATGAGTGTTATTTCATTTATTCAAGTGTGATTTCATTTCCAGTATGGTGTGCAAAGTGTTATTTCTATGCAAGCGATGGTTTGAAAGTATGGTTTTTGTGAATGGATTTTCATCCCTGCAATTGTGAAGAGTGATAATTTTGATTTGATTGTGTCAGTTCTTGTAGAATAAAGTGTAGCATTAGGAATTAGTTGATGCCATTTAGCAATTGTTTCATGTATATACTCTGCACAATAACCTTGAAATACAAAGACCTACTCGGATTAACAATGTATGTGTGAGTAGGATTGGTTTTTCCTAATTAAAAATATACTTGATCCACCCAACACAAAGGTTAAAAGAGTGATTAGACCTACATAAATGAAAACTATGCTATAGTTGCAAGGTATCAATATATCTATAAAATTGGACTAGTTTGCCCATAAAGAAATCAAAACTAGTATGATAGACTAATAAAATAAAGATTATGTAAAGGAAGTAAAGTTGCAAAAAAGAGCACAATTAAAATCCATGGCATGAAGAGCCGAGAGCACACCTGTATTAGAGAAAAATTGAAGTAAAAAATGAGCCTCAAAACAAAATTGTACAACAAAAATCAACTTTATAAGAACCAATAGGATTCAATATGATGTTGTCAACCATGGGGGATAATTCACACCTTTTGCAGTAAAAGGTAAAAAGATAATAAAAAAAATTCAACTTGTATTTTCAACTTCCCTCCCCACAATTTTACTCAAATTTCAAGTGGGAGTACTTGTTGGACACGGAATTTAATTTTTCATCCGAGTACCCAGGTTGCATATGTTCGATAGACCCTATTACACGAAAAGTGTCAAATACATTAAAAAAACGTAATTGCAATCACATTTTTTATGTATTTCACATTTCTCGTGTAGTAGGGTCCATCAAAAGTATGCAACATAGGTACTCCTTGTATGCAAAATTAATTATTTTTTCCAACAAGTGCTCCCACTCAAAATTTGAGTAAAATCATAGGGAGAGAAATTGAAAATATGAGTTGAAAAGTAGTTTTTTCTTTTTTCCCTCCAAAACTTGATGAGGTAATCTAATCTTCTTTTATTATTTCCACTATTATTTTATAATATTCCTTACGAGACCCATTTTAAACCTCAAAATTTCTCTAATTGGCAATACTTTCTTTCACCAATTGAACCATGATAGGGGTATATTTTGAGACTCCCATAAATATTACCTAAAGGACTCCATCATTCTTCTAAACTAGCTCGGAGCAAAGGGTGATTAACTAGCCTAGATCCATCCTAACCCTGGATCTATCAAGTGTCAAGAGAAATCAAATATCTCGAGGTGCAAACTTCTTTTTGAGTGCAAAACTTGAGGAAAGGTTTTCACCTCAAGAGATTTGATCCCCATAGGCACTTGATAGATCTAAGGTTAAGAGGATCTAGAGTGGTTTATAAACACTATGCATATTAATATAAATTAAATATAAATACCCTAGAAATATTTTTAAAACAAAAATAAATATCTTAATTGAACAAGAAAAATTCTAAGAAAAATTGCAAAGAAATAAGAAGACATCGCAAAGAAAAAAAAGCTAAGAAGCTCCAATCATCAGTCGCACAATTACAATTCTTATGGACAAGAAAATGCTATTAATATTAAAACTCATAAGTATTTTGTGCAAATAATAGACATCATAACTCTTGGTTTTGTTGAGGTTATCTATTGAAATAGGTTAATTTCTTTAGATGATATATCTATTTGTTGGAGGTGACATTTTGATCATTTTCAAATTATTAGTTGGTTATTTTAGTTTATATTTCTTTTTTAATTTCATAGCCTAACGAGGCCACAAATTTGCCTGGAAAACAATGGAAATTCGGCAACATTTTGACAAAATCTGGTAGAAGGTTTTGGAAATCTCCATTACAATTGTAAATTTTCAAGATTTTAGGTGCCCTCTGGGTTTTTTATGGTGTTGAATTCATTTTCATCATTAAAAACATGATTCAAAAGCTCCCAAGAGAAAACTAAAAAAAATGGTCGGATTCTGGCCATAAGTGGTTATTTGGGCGAAATTGTAGCCTCGGTAGACTTGACTCATTTTTTAATTAATGAGTTATTCTAAATGGTATGTATTTTAGGGGAAAACACAAGGTCTTTCATCATCATGAATGTCCACTTCTCTTCTTCCTGAAGTGATACATATTATACTATTGTTTCTTTGTGCAATATATATTTTGGTACTCATTTGCATCGAGCATTTGCGGACTCCTTGTCACAGGATCCATGCACGTCTAGAGGGTCATTTTTAGTAGGAATTTCATGGGGGATAACATTGAGTCTGGGTGCAACAGGATAAGAAAGGCCTTAATTTTATGTTTAAGAAGTGGATACATTATTTTAATTTCTCACGGTCTTTCAAAGATTTGAGTTTTAGATGTTTTCATAGGTGGTGGTGGATCTTTAGTTGTTGGTGTTGTTGTTGTTGTTAGTATTGACAATGATTTTCTAGCTCATCACGGCTCTCTATTACTTGATATTTTTGGTGGGATGACACTGAGCTACGACTCTGGAATGGTGGTGTTGGTGTGGTGGATTTTTGTGGCTCCCTTTTTCTCGCGGTATATCGACTAGACTTTTACTCATTGAAGTTATAAGTACAGGTGGTGGTGTTGGATATCTCGGGTGCATAAAATTAAGCGTGTAGCTTTATTTCAGATTTATTGTTTTCTCATTTCTCATGATATCCTGGGCACCTAACATTATGGTTGGTGTTATCGGGAAATCTAATGTCCATGCAAAGCTGCTAGTCCCACTAAGATGGGTAGCTATCTTAGAAACAAACAGATTAAAGTTACTTTCATTTTCCTTTACGAGAAGTAGATAGGAGACGAGCAAAGAATACCAACCTTAATCTTTCACTTGGTTCTCTTCTTGTTCCTTCTCCTCTTTGACGAATCTTTGCCGCTCCTCCCTTGATCACTCTGCTTCAAAGAGTACCTGTAAAGTCAAAGCAGCATAATACCTTCAAAGTGCAGAGATCTACAATCATAAACAATATAGGACCAAATATATATTGACCACACACATGCATATATTAGCAAACATACAAAAATGTGGAGGAAAACATGAATAGCTTTATTGATATAGAGATTAGAAGAGAGGATTACAACCCATTGATCTGACCCAGTGTCATGCTCCCAGCATGAAAGCCCCTCTTCACCTCATGAAAAGCTTAGATCACCCAACACTATGATATTCCACCAAGAAACCAACAACACTTCCTTACAAGATACAAGATTCCAGCCTTCGGATCTCTGGGATGAGGGATCCATATATAGATGATTGCGGGGGGGTGAGTCAGCTTCTGGGATTTTTTATTAGTGTCTTCTCTCTAATAGTTCTTGATTCCAATTGGAGATTAATGATCTCTTACTCATCCCTGGGCGAATTCAAAGAGGCAAGTGTCACAGGAGAAGTTTCTGGAATATTCCATGATCATCCACCTTGCAAACTGTCTCTGCGATTTGTCTACTCTCACCCATCACACCCTACAGAAGGGCTTTTCAGTATGCATCGCACTTTTTTCATTGAGCAAGTGAGATGCATCGCACCCTCTGCACTGAGCAGTCTGTATGGTCCAGTTCTGAGCAGTTTTTTGTGGAGAACTTATGGGAGATTATGTAATCAGTTGACCTTGTTCCTTTAGGGTATGAAACAACACTTTTAGGGACTCAGAAGCCCTTGGTTTATGGACATATGTGATTGGGGTTGCAGTGCCCAAATATGTCTATAACAAGTGCCCCTAAAGCATGAGGTCGTAGATCTTTGATGTCGAGTGAAATGCTTTATCATGAGGATCCGAGGTTTTTCAAACTAGAAGGTGACCTGTAATAAGATACAATACAATACATTATCTTCATAACATTTTCATGATCTAGCTGAGGCAAGCATTCCCATGCTCAGCTTTATAAATTCATTTTCATGTACATAGGACAGACAACCGTCTGTGTGGCAGACTGATGATTCTGATAGAGCCATCATCCTTTGATTCGGATGATGATCTATGCAGCAATGATGTACATTTGATGTCTTTATTTTCCTGAATATATCGCAACCCGGATGGATGAAACTAGATCCGAGGTCTTCAAATTCATCCAATCTTCACTCGGAGTACAAGTCGATCCATGTGAAAAATGTTCTAGAGTTGAACATGGAAAGACATCGCCTGATTACCAGCCAATGATGTAAGTTGTTAACAGGCACGAGAGGAATCACCGATAATGATGATGACCCTCAAGGTACTACAATACAATTCGCATGGTGTGAAAATGGGACTTGGCGTCGAACACCACACAAAATATTTCGGTCGAAGGCCATTGATGTAAACCTGTCGCCGGAAGTGAGAAACTTGCCAATAAGGCATGCAAGCTTCAAAGTACTTAAAGGATTGTTCCTAGGTCGACTTCTTGGATAATGAGCTCTCGTCGACAAGAAGTGACCCGTCATAGGAGGGCCATAATGAATCCCACATCTATGACACGGAATGGAGCAAATGATTTTGTGGAGGTGAAAACGATCTGATGATACAGGGTTCACGGTGGCGGTCATGAAAGAATGAAGCGTGAAGGTATTGCAGCGGGTGAGACACAAGCTGGGTTGGTGAATTCTTTGATCGACTTCTCTTGAACATATTGGCAACATTGAAATGGATTGGTAGCGTTAACCCCAAAGATGGATGGTACGATGGACCAATGGTAGTATGACCGGTGAACAAAATTACCCAACCCGACTCAATCATGGTGATGGAGTGAAAGTGTCATGTTCAAGAGCGACTTGCTACCAGTAAAGTTTCTTCGAGTTTTCTTCCCAATTTTCCCCAGTCATTGCTTACCAGTACCTCTTTATTTTTATCAAGCTTGAGGAAGATAACATATGCTTGTTCTATAATTTTCCCTTCGGGCAAACCCGTCGCTATGTTTTAACGAGCCTGGCGACAGTGAAACTCATTCTTGTCCCTATGGACAAGTTTGTCACTATTGGTTTTAACGAGTTTAATGACAAAGACAACTCGGTCCTTTTTCAATTTTAGAGAGTCTGAAAAGGGACGGAAAGGAAACTCCAATAATCCTTTTTCGTCATATAATCCCTTAAGTCCGAAAAAGTATAAAATAATATGAAAGGGACGAATTTTTGATAGTTTTAACGAGTCGAACAAGCCAAGTGCTCGATCTTTTTGTGTAATAATCCCTCAGGTCCAAAAAGATTAAAATATAGAGGAGGGATAGCACTTTCGATAGCTTTAACGAGCTAAAGAGGCCAATTTCTTGGCAATCTTTTCATATTTTATGAGTCAAATGAAAAGAGCTTAAAGGAGACTCATTTTGAGGAACGAGTGATATTTTCGGGTAGCTGCTAATTCCAGGTAGGTTTGGAATTTTTCAATCACGACAGTGTCACAAGGATGGGTAACAGAATCACTCATCACAGTTGTTCCTCAAAAGGGTAAACAATCAAATGGAGGCTTATGATCGGCTAAAATAGAGTGGAGCTGATGGTAAGAACAAGACCAAGGCTCAAAAGCTGATTACAATGCATTCACAATGGTTATTTGCCGAAGGTTGGTTCATTTTTTAATGAGCTCAAACTCTGGGGGAACATTTTCTCATTGCTTAGGTTTAATTTTTAACGAGCTTAAACTTCACATAAAAACTGCTCGTTCCAGTCGTATAATAAGGATGTCTCACTAATAGGTTCAATTTTTAAGGAGCTTGCACCATTCGAAACTTTGCTCCGCTCCCTTTCGCATGCAAGCTAGGAATGACCAACTACTGTCCTAGGGGTTAATTAACCACTGAGGTTAGGTAGGAAAACTCTTCCTTTACTTTGTTGGTGCCATTTGGCCCCTGCAAAGGTGAATGGTCGATCCAACCAATCACCTAACTTAAGCAGTTGAATTCAGCAAAACTATGGGGTTAGCGTTACACTAGCCGCTTTTCACTTGCACGCAAAAAAGGTTTGCATGCCCCTAGGTATAGCGAAGTAGAGTTTCCAAGTTACCCTTCAATTTGGAGACTAAACATTTGCTCTGTCAGGAAAGGCCTACCTTCTGACGGAGGTATCTTATTCCAGTCTAACCCCATTTTTCTAAACGGACGGGTGTGTCAGACTAGTCATATATCCTTCACGAAAACCTACCTTATACCTAAAGTTTTCCTACCGAAGTAGACCAGGGTGCATGCCCCCTGGGTTTCAATCGTGGCCACCGAATTACTCATGTTCTTCAAGCAGACGGAGTGGAGATTGATGAGACATTCCTTGCATGAAAAGACCAGTTAGGGATATTATTTGACTATTAGTTGTGTGTGAGCCAGGGAATGAAAGCTGGTCTATGAGTTGGATCACTCGGCCTTCATGCGGAAAACACATTACTCGAAAGAGTGAGGAGACAATGGCTCCCATGCTATAAATATAGTCACGCCCAAGGAGTAGATTATAATCTTTGGACTACCATTATGTTCAGATACACGGTTTTCCCTCTCAAAGTCATAGGAAAAATTGGAAGGATCCCTAACAGTGGACTAGTTCCTTTATCGAAGCCTGTTAGATTTCACATCTCAGGCAGAAGCGATGGCGAACAAAGCAGTTTCCAAGCAGTTGAGGAAAGGATACTCACAGAAGCCCCTTCATCTATGATGGTACCGACCATGAACATTCTATAAGCTTGTAAAATGATTCGGAATGGTACATTAGACAGTAAATGGGGTCTACCTAGTAGATTCCAATCGAAGGAAATGACTAGTTTGCTCGGAGGTGGGACCAAATAAACGGCAGGAAATGACCCTGACGAACTTCCTTCCTATGGTAAAGGAACAGGTAGATTACCCCCATGTTCATCGGAGTCTGTGTTTACGAAAAGAATTTGAACAGTGTCATTCTTCTCTTCGGTGACTATATCATCTGAAGATGGACCTTCCGAAGACAGGACCGGGTCGACTGCTGCCTCAACCTTTTGACTTTCTTCCGGTGTGGATTCAGAGGGTTTACCTTTGATGATAGATGCTTCGACTGACCACAAAGTCGTGTCAATCAGATTTTCAACTAGCGATGGACTCGACAAGAGTTTCTTGTACCCAGGAGGAAGCCGTAGTGGTGAAGCAGGACGGTTATCCAAGACTCTTTTAGCTTCGTCCAGGAAGGGACAATGATGGATGGCATGATTGCCTTCACATAGTTTGCAAGGAAATTTACATTTTCCTTTTTGTCTAGAGACTTCATTTTCACTAGTTGACGGTGTACTCTCAACATGATCATCAGAGGTTGATGACACCAGATTGTGCAAATGAGGAGACCAATCCCTTAAGATCCAAGGGATGCAAGGACAATCTCGATGATAGTGATCCCCTTTGCAAATGACACATGGAGATTTCAGTTTGGATGGTGTTGTGTGTGGATTTTCGCTAGATGATGCACGGTTGCCCCTTTTTTCCTTTGGCTCCTTCTTTTTCTTCTCCTTCTTCTTCCCTTTCTTCTTCTTCTCAGTTACTTGGTCTCTAGCTTTACCATCTTTACCAAGCAAAGAGGAAGGAGGGGAGGGAGAAACAAGTGAAGCAGAAGGTTGGGGGTAACTCTAGTATCATCTAGTTGCTAACTTGATTGCTCAGGAATCATGGCGGTTTGAATGATAGAGGTCAAGAAGATCCATATTGGCAAGCCAATTGTCAGTCCTGGGAGGTACAATGTGGCCATATGAGGTGCACCAACATCTCCCCAAGAGGAGAAAGGACTAGGATTTCCCCCAAGGGGAAATCCTTGGTTGGTGGACTCCATTTTTCTCAACCTAAGACCAATGAGGGAACAATGACATTATTCCAATTAAAATAAATTTTAGACGCTTTGACACAACTTGTTTTTTCAATTTTTAAGAGTCGATAAAAAGCTAAAGGTGACTCTAGTTGCCTTCGATTTTTAATGAGCCTGAAGTGGCAAGTGCTCAGATGGACCTTTTCCTTTAAGGAGTCTAAAAAGGAACGAAAGAGACTACTCTGGAAATCTAAATAGAGGGATTACCAAACCAATCGCAAAACTGCAGAATAATTTTTACGCTACGACAGTCAATCTTCCTGGATGTTGTGTTCAGTGCATTGTGATCGATAGGGCGGTAGACACGGATTCCTAAGGATAAAGGATATAGCCTATTGTGGTCTCCCAATATATAGTCGACGGTATGTGGGAGCACAAGTCCGTACTGGCACTTGTCGTCTCAAAGAGGAGGAATCACCCAACCTACAACGAAAGCAATAGTTACCAGGCTTTACGACGCCGGAATACATCTCTAGCCTAGACTTCTAAATATTGTGCGTTAGGTTCCAAAGCGTTTTTATGTTCATTGAATTTATTTTACAATTGATCTTTCTTATGAAGTTTTCCTTTCAGGTTCACTGCTTGATGTAGATATACAATTCCTAAAATGCAATATAAGATGATAAACAATCATTTAATCTTCTTTTTGCAATGAAAAATCCTAGTTACTAAGGAAAGAGAAACGGGATTCTTTCAACATAGAGCAGAGAGCACACACTAGATGCATTGTCCTAAATCAAAATCAACAAGAAATCTAAATGCAAATGCACATGCATGTATTTGTTTTCATTTTCTTAATGTGTGAATGACAAAAAGAATGCTAAGTACAAATCTAAATCGTTTCAAGCGACAGTACTAACGATTTTCTTTTCAAAAAAACAAAAGGAAGATAATGACAACACTTTGCGATTTTTAATTGAAAACTTCTTTCGACACTTGAAAAATTATTAATCCAAATCAAATACAAGAGTAACAGTGTAATCGACCATCAAGAACAGTAGGATTCTTTTCTTTGACTGAAAACGACACTTGCGACACTTCCAAATCAAAATATGACAGTTTGATTACGCTACTTCTTTGTAAAGGAGAACTGTAAATGGTGAATAATACATTAAAAAAAAAAAAATTACAGTTCTTTCTACTATGGAGGTTGAATCATGCAAAGGAAGGGAGTTTCTCCAGTGGTATACTGATCACAGACAGTAAAAATCCTGAATAAAGCTAAAGAGAGTGAACAAAAAACCAAAATCTGGAAGCAGAAGAGGTCTTATCTGGTCATCGCACCTGTAACACAGGGAAAGAGCAATGCATCTCACCTATTGCACGCGGGAGGTGAAATGCATCCATATTCCCAAGAGGAGAAGGTGCGATGGTCTAGGGACGAGACTTCAACTGGGTTCTTGGTCACAGTTTGCAGCTCAGTTCAAGGATTTAAGCCGAGCAAATGATAGTCAGTAAATGCAAATCACAGGGGCTGATCTAATGAGGCTACTTGAGCCACCACCAAGGCAATTAGGATGTTCGCAAATCAATTTTTTAGTTTATAAACAAAACCCAGAGATAGATTGAAGCAGCATTAATCTACTTTGCACTTGCATCGCAAATGCAATTCGAAGGCTAGTTGGCTTGACTTTAGGCTCCGTCTGTAAGTTTATAAAGCAAACAAATATAGACAAGAAAACAAGCTATTCACTCCCCAGCGGAGTCGCCATTTTGTTATCAAGAAATCTAGTGTCCATGAAGAGCTGCTAGTCCCACTAAGACGGGTAGCTATCTTAGAAACAAACAGATTAAAGTTACTTTCATTTTCCTTTACCAGAAGTAGATAGGAGAGGAGCAAAGAATACCAACCTCAATCTTTCGCTTGGTTCTCTTCTTGTTCCTTCTCCTCTTTGATGGATCTTTGTCGCTCCTCCCTTGACCACTCCGCTTCAAAGAGTACCTGTAAATTCAAAGCAGCATAATACCTTCAAAGTGCAGAGATCTACAATCATAAACAATATAGGACCAGATATATATTGACCACACACATTCATATATTAGCAAACATACAAGAATGTGGAGGAAAACTTGAATAGCTTTATTGATATAGAGATTAGAAGAGAGGATTACAACCCATTGATCTGACCCAGCGTCATCCTCCCAGCATGAAAACCCTTCTTCACCTCATGAAAATCTTAGATCACTCAACACTATGATATTCCACCAAGAAACCAGCAACACTTCCTTACAAGATACAAGATTCCAGCCTTCGGATCTCTGGGATGAGGGATCCATATATAGAGGATTGCAGGGGGTGATTCAGCTTCTGGTATTTTTTATTAGTGTCTTCTCTCTGATAGTTCTTGATTCCACTTGGAGATTGATGATATCTTACTCATCCCTAGGCGAATTCAGAGAGGCAAGTGTCACAGGAGAAGTTTCTAGAAGATTCCATGATCATCCACCTTGCAAATTGTCTCTGCCATTTGTCTACTCTCACCCATCACACCCTACAGAAGGGCTTTTCAGTATGCATCTTACTTTTTTCACTGAGCAGGTGAGATGCATCGCACCCTCTGCACTGAGCAGTCTGTATGGTCCAATTTTGACCAGTTCTGAGCAGGTTTCTATGGAGAACTTCTGGGACATGATGTAATCAAATGACCTTGTTCCTTTAGGGTATGAAACAACACTTTTAGGGACTTAGAAGCCCTTGGTTTATGGACATCTGTGATTGGGGTTGCAGTGCCCAAATATGTCTATAACAGTTGGGGTTTGGTGGGATCTTGCAACGTTGCGGATCTATGGTGTTTGGTGTCTGCGTCATAATTGGGAGCATTCCTCACCTTATCTCCCTATCTGTTTATATATGTCTTAGGGTATATTTATCGAGGTGGTGATAGTATCATTCTTTAGGTAAACTTTCAATGGGTCTTTTTAATTTATTTTGGGTGTGACATCTTTGGTGCAGACCCGTATTTCTTGACATTCCTTAGCTGGTATGCATTCTTGGCACGGGGATTTTAAAATTTTCTTATGAGGACCTTATTAGGTTTGGTGGGCACCGCATCATCACATATATATGGACGTCCTTAGAGGGTGGAATCTCTTGTTGATCTCTAGATAGTGCGGGGGTGGAGTAGGTCCTTTCTTACTACTGGAACAGTGCAGTATTTATTTCCTGGGGTATCTATGTTTCATCCTTGGTGGATGATGATGGAGTGGATTATTGATTCTTTAAAGGTTTATATATATGTTCATGAGTCCTTTGTACGTGCCATGTTAGATGTTGAACAAAATTACATGCATCGGACCCACACTCGGGGTGTTGAATCACCTTCTTTGCATGGGGAGAACACGTTGTTGATGGACTAGAATACACATGCAAATCCTCTACATCAGGAGGACCCTTGCCTTCGATATCAGTTTCCTGGACCTCCAGGTAGGCAAGGACAGTAGAATAAAAACATCAGAAGTATTGCGGAGACTAAATTGCTAAGTTTTGGACATGATGTCCTATGGGATAGGGTGGTGAGTTTACATAATTGGGCACTAGTTGGGAGGTGGTTCTTTGCGAGCCCATGGGACATGGACATGGCAGAGTGGGTATCAACACAGTGGATGCTTATTCTAGGATACATGCCTAAGGTGATTAAATTACTAAATTAGTGGTATAGCTTCCATTTCTTACACAAGAAGGACTCTGAGTGCATCTTGATGATTCCATGGGTTCATGGATGGAGTTTTCTTTAGCTAAGTAAATGGTAGGTTTAATCCCCTTCTGGACACCCCAAAGAATAAATTAATTTGGGTTAAGCTCCCCTATTTTCTGCTTGAGTTTTGGACCAGGCATGCCCTGGTGGAGGTTGGAATGTGGTGGGTCATTTTGTTTACATCAATCCCGAGGTCTTGGGTGCATGTGACAAGAGGGTGGCTTGGACTTTGTTTGAGGTGAATTATACTGGGGGTATTCTCGAGAACATTGACTTGGAATGGGACACTCTAATCATCAGGCAAAGGATTGATTATTGGGGCATTTCATTCTGTTGTTTGCTATGCCATCATACGAGTCATTTATTGGAGAGATGCCCCAAGCATTTTCATGACATAGGAGTTTCACTTCACAACGGACTATAGGAATCAAATGACTACAGACAAACTCCTTTCTAGCCTCAATTAGAGACTGATAAATGTATTCCATCTACTCTAAAGAGACCTTTATATTTGGAAATAAGTCTACTTTTTGTCCAGTCTATTTCTTTTCTCTCTTCGCCCAATATTTTTTCGGATTCCTATCCGGAGAGGACCCATAATACTGATACTACGCGCCCTAAAAATATTTTTGTCGAGCATTCAATCATCCCTAATATTGGTGTAGTTCCTCTATCCTATTCACATATGATTACATCATTTCCAAACCCCACTACTAATTCCTCCATGACTCCCCTTTTGGTTCCACCCGAATATGACCCTCTACTACTTCCTCTCCTTTACCCTCCCTTCCCTCTCCATCAAAGCCTCAACCTCCCTCCTCTCCACATAACTCGTTTGATAGTGATTTGGAATTCTTAATGCTCAATCTGGTGATGGATCCCATTGCCCTTACCATTCACAAGTGAAAAACCTGGGTCACCTCACCTGTCATCAGCCCCAAATTGGCCAAAAACATTACCACCCAACGCTAGGGGGGTAAGGGTAGCAGACACTTCCAAGGACAATCATCGGGAAACACATTTTTCATGATTTTGTTAGGTTGTTTGATGTTCCTATCCTTGATTCCTCTGCTTCTGGGGCCCTTAGAGAATTTGAGCCCTTTAAGAATGGTTCATGACAAACATCTTTTCATTTAATAGGTGTTTCTTGGGGGATGCAACTAAAATGTTGTCCTTGCGTCACCTTGTCCTTTTTGTTCAGCCTTTCATCGTTCTCATTCAGGAGATGATGGCTGATTTTGGGAGATCCTTAGCATATTTTCCACTGGTCTTTTTGTTGGCATTTTGATTTCTGGACATATTTGGGGTTTTGTAGAGAAGATAAATATTTGGATCATATATACTCCATATGGTGGCAGACACATGTTCTGGGATTGAGTGGAGTCCTCAGATCTTTAAAAGATTGGGTCATTAATCATTGTTGTAGATTAAAATGTTGTTTTATCTAGGGGTGAGTGTTGGGGTTTGAAGTGACATGGCAATCCTCTCTTAGACCGACTCAACGCACTCTTTGATGACAACCATTTGGTGGACATATGCCCTTTCCCTATTGAACCCACTTGGTGCAATGGTAGAAGTGGTAGTGAATATATTGGGAAACGACTAGATTAATTCACGGTACATCAAAATTTCCTTAAAGTTTTCAAAAATTTAAGATCTAGGGTCAAGAATATTTATACCTTTGACCACTATCCAATTTTCCTTCAATGACGATCGGAGTCGGTCATAAGGGGTATTCCCTTAAAGTTCAACAAGATATGGCTAGAAGATGAAGATTTCAACAAACTAGTCTTAATTCTATGGAAATATTTTGATAAACAGTCAGGACAATTGGCCATGGATTATATTACTTTGAAATTAAATTTCCTAAAGAGTCAAGTTCGCATTTGGGAGAGAAAGAAGAAGGCTAGTATATATAAGGAATCAAAGGTTTTAGTTGATGAAATCCGAGACATTAGAGAGAATATGTCAGTTGTTCCACCCTCTACACATACCTTAGAAAGGTTGAAGACTCTAGAAGAAAGAAAAAAACGCATATTTTTTATATAGGAAAACACTTGGACATTAAAAAGCAGGGCCATTTGGATCCATGAGGGGGATCACAACACAAACTTCTTCCATTGTTATGCCTGCAACAGGAAGAATATAAACACAATATGGATAATAAAGGGCATGGATGGTAATTATATGTATTCCAATGTCGAGATTCAGAAAGAAGCAGTACATTATTTCCACAATCGTTTCAAGGCCAGAGATGAGTTTGTCATTGAAAACCAACTATGGAGTGCTGAGGAATACCCTCAATTTTTTTTTTACGAATCTAATGATGCACTTTTTATACTAGCCTCCAAAGAGGAATTCTCTTGGTATTGAAATCCTTTGCCAGGGACAAGTGCCCTAGCCCTAATGGCTTGACAGTTGAAATCTTTTTGCACTTTTTTGAGCTCATGGGTCAGGATTTGTTAGATATGTTCAAGGAATCCTAGAACAGGAGGTTCATTTTGGGATATATAAAGTCTACTTTCATTGCCCTTATTCTGAAAGTCACTGCACCTACCTCTTTTTTCATATTTCAGATTTATCTCCCTATGCAATATTATATACAAGCTCATCTCGAAGGTCATTTCAGAGTGGATCAAGGGTACTCCCTCAGCTCATATATCCAGGGAAAATTTTGAATTTATTCACAATAGGTCTATCCATGATGCAATTTATATTGCTCAGGAGTGCATCCATTCCATTCAGACTAAAAACCTGGAAGCGATGGTAATGAATATCGACCTACAGAGGGCATACAATTGCGTCGACTGGGCTTTTCTCACAATTATGCTTCTGAAGATCAGGCTTGGGATACAAAATGTTGAATGGATTATGCCATGTGTGACAAAGGCTTGGCTCATTGTACTTATAAATGTTGAAGCCCCGAAAATCGGGTCGACAACAAGGGGGATACCCACCCGGTTCGGACCTTGGTTGGCAGCTCCTTATCCATTTGGTATAGCGGCTCAGACCGGGGATGACAAGACCAGTTTCCCGACCTTGGGTGTGTGTGTGTGTGTGTGCAGAGTTTGGACTATGTTGATCTAAGAGGAATTTAAAGCTAATCTAATTCAGACTCTTTAAATTGACTCTATGCTATTGTAATCTAATGAGAAACAATATATCTAATCTACACTAACCCGGGGTATATATCTCTTATTATGCGATCTAAAAAGATTTTGAACAATAACTGGTAATAAAGATCATTCAGCCATCATAAGAATAGAAATCATTGAAGATAAACTATTTTGTATAAGAAGTTAAACAAAATAGTTGTGAACAGCCTATCGCATAATAAGTTATTCATATGTCAGATATAAACAATATGACTCCACCGTACAAAAGTGCCAAATGATAACCCATACATTCATATAATGACATATAAACAACTGAAACTATAAATCACTTAAAGAACATTAGCAGAAATAGTCAAGAGATAAAAGTACCATTTATGACTGGTTCCACTCATAAGCTTCAAGCAACAATGATTTATCTCTCCTTGTTCTAACATCTACTAAGAGTACAGAAGTGCAACATCAGTAGCAGATATCAGATGCAAACATTAATAAACTGATCCATCCATTCATCAAAACCACTCCGAGGGCGCAAAAGTGCATGTTCTGAGGACGAGTTTTTGACAAATCTCCGGACCCTTCTCTAAATGCCTGAGAAGGGTTTAAATACTGCTAACTAAGTAACTTGATTACATAAATTTAGCATTCGGTTTTCAAATGATCGTCCCTCTGATAAAGAAAATTATTTCTAAAATTAAATATGATTCTGAACTATTTTTGTATTTTCTCCTTAGTGTTGTAAGCGTGTAGCGTTTGTCTGAGAAGAGTTGGTTGGTGGCCTTTCCCTTTCGTTCGTGCTATAAAAATAGAAGTAACAAGGGCTGGCACCACTTTTTGGTAAACTATCAGATATTTTAGAGAATCTCCCGCTGACTGAATGTATATTTGGTAATAACCCAAATTTCCTTCGAACTGGTTCTGCTTTTTCTATTTCAGTTTCTGTCTTTGCGAACGATTTGATGAGTCAGAAGACTTTACTTTCCGAGCAATTCTCTGGATTTAAAACTGCCTTCGTTCTTCGTGGTGGGCTTTTCTGGTGTGTAAGTTTCAGGTCTTTCGGTAATCATGCTGCTTTTGTGCGCCTTTGATTCTGAGCTTCAGATGACCTATCGGTCATTAGCACCCGTTGAGTGACACTTTGGAATCTGTGGTCCTATCGTATGTGGCACCTGCTTCTGAAGAGGTGTCTTCTGTGTTCTCCAAGCATTGGCGCTTTCCCCTTTTCCTTAGATGTTTCCTGAAAAATTGCTCCATGTTATCTCCTGCTTTATAGTTTCCGTAAAGGAAAAGAGTAAATGAAAATAAAGATTGATATGAAAGCTTCAGATCTTGCGTGTGTATAATCATGACATTCAAAGTGAACTGACTCTTCGAAAAATGAAAAGCAGCCATTCGTACAATCATTAATTTCTTTTTTACAGGGGCGCGCTTAATTTTGATTAATGGACAGCTTCCCTTGAATACTGTGCTGAGAAAAATTCGCGCTCATCGCAGATCGCAAATCGCAGATTTGTGTTATAATAGTGTGGTATCACAATATCGGATCATCGCAGATCGCAGATCGTGGATTGTGGACCACAGATCGCAAATCGCAGATCGTGGATATTAGTCATTGTGCTTTGCTCTACGTGATTGCTGCGATATGCGATGTCGCACATCGGCCGTCGGGGATTTCTTAAGCTTCTCCATTTAAGAGCACTTATGGTAAATGTGATGCGATGAATTTAGCATCACTTCTTTGTGGTTTGATATGCTCACAAAAGAAGTGTTTCCTTTGCTTTGCTGCGATAAGATTCTAAGAAAAAAAACAAAAATATTCATGGGGATTTTGTTTGAATTTTTTACTAAGGGTCCCCCATTTGCTTGGTGTTGTTGCTAATACCAAACAAAAGAGGGGGGTTGTTGGTGACCACAACAATGGCGATTCACTGGGAAGAACCAGTTATCTCTGACTTTCTATTGAACTTCAACTTCCGAAACAGAAAAATTTTCGTGAGTCTAAACTTTGTTATGGACAGATAGAGTACATTCATCTTATCCTATCAATGATACTTTATTTCAACCTTTTTGCATTCCATTCGTTTGCTTCCTATGGTTTAGCCCTTGTATTTACACCAGCCATTACTTGGTCCTTTTTAAAGATAAAATGAGGTCATCTCTGCTATACTGGTAATTTAAAATATGCTCATTTACCGTAGGTAGAGCCTCTGTTGCCAACAGGCGTCCATAGCCTCGACAGGGTTACCTGTTACCCAGCAATGATCCTTTATCCTGCCTAAAGCTATCTACAACTTTTTCAGAGAGAAAACCGTTTTTATACTTTTTCCTTTTTTATTCTCTAAAGAACAATGTCTTGGTTTGGTGGCCAATTTATGACACATTCATTCACTTGATTTACACTTTTGCTGAAAAAGTTGGCTCGTGATGAGACCCCTTGTCTTTTGATTGCAACAATCTTAAGTCGCTGCCCTGTTTTGGTGGACAGCATTGGCAAGGTCAGCAAGTTATAATATCTGTGATAATGATAAGCCGGCTCGTGATGAGACCTCTTATTCTTTGAGATACATATTGCTTTCTCGGATTACTTCTCTGAATGCTGCGATTTCATTTAGCAGGGAGGAACCCATTGTTTTTCCTTAAGAAAGTTCTGGACGATAATAATAGAGTTTGAAAAATAGCAGTTTTACAGAGAATACTCATTTTATTATTGATACCTTTCATTGTGCTGATATAAAACAAGTTTTTTGCCAAAGGTTTCTTTCATAAAATTTTTGAAGTCAGAACTAGTATCATATCTAGGGTAAAGTTGGACTCTATTCGTCAATAATAAAGATCATATTTTCGAAAAAAAATTACTATTTGTACAATTGAAAAATCAAAATCTAACAGAGGATCTGGTGTCCATTTAATGCGAATTCCTGTAGTAATCATCTACAACTGGTTTTGTTTCTAAGAAAGAAGAAAAAAAAAACTATCCTATAAAAATTTAGAAGAGTTATCTTCTATGGAAAGTATATTTTCAGGATTTGTCCATTAACAGGCAAAGAATCCTTTCTACCTGCTAAATCCTGCAACACAAACGTTGACGGGCCTATGACTTCTACAATCTGAAAACGACCAAGCCACATTTTCTGGAATTTTGTATGTTTGCCTTTCTCTTCGTGAGCCTTATCCCATTTCAAAACTAGATCTC
>APFE031347090.1:185083-206092 GCA_000404065.3 Pinus taeda
TTTGTCTGAGAAGAGTCGGTTGGTGGCCTTTCCCTTTCGTGCGTGCTATAAAAATAGAAGTAACAAGGGCTGGCACCACTTTTTGGTAAACTATCAGATATTTTAGAGAATCTCCCGCTGACTGAATGTATATTTGGTAATAACCCAAATTTCCTTCAAACTGGTTCTGCTTTTCCTATTTCGGTTTCCGTCTTTGCGAACGATTTGATGAGTCAGAAGACTTTACTTTCCGAGCAATTCTCTAAATTTAAAACTGCCTTCGTTCTTCGTGGCGGGCTTTTCTAGTGTGTAAGTTTCAGGTCTTTCGGTAATCATGCTGCTTTTGTGCGCCTTTGATTCTGAGCTTCAGATGACCTATCGGTCATTAGCACCCGTTGAGTGACACTCTGGAATCTGTGGTCCTATCGTATGTGGCACCTGCTTCTGAAGAGGTCTCTTCTATGTTCTCCGAGCATTGGCGCTTTCCCCTTTTCCTTAGATGTTTCCTGCAAAATTGCTCCATGTTATCTCCTGCTTTATAGTTTGCATAAAGGAAAAGAGTAAATGAAAATAAAGATTGATATGAAAGCTTCAGATCTTGCATGTGTATAATCATGACATTCAAAGTGAACTGACTCTTTGAAAAACAAAAAGCAGTCATTCGTACAATCATTAATTTCTTTTTTACAGGGGCGCGCTTAATTTTGATTAATGGACAGCTTCCCTTGAATATTGTGCTGAGAAAAATTCGCGCTCATCGCAGATCGCAGACCGCAAATCGTAGATTTGTGTTATAGTATTGTGGTATCGCAATATCGGATCATCGCAGATCGCAGATCACGGATTGTGGACCACAGATCGCAAATCGCAGATCGCAGATATTAGTCATTGTGTTCTGCTCTACGTGATTGCTGTGATATGCGACGTCGCACATCAGCCGTCGGGGATTTCTTAAGCTTCTCCATTTAAGAGCGCTTATGGTAAATGCGATGCGATGAATTTAGCATTGCTTCTTCGTGGTTTAATATGCTCACAAAAGAAGTGTTTCCTTTGCTTTGCTGCGATAAGATTCTACGAAAAAAAACAAAAATATTCATGGGGATTTTGTTTGATTTTTTTACTAAGGGTCCCCCATTTGCTTGGTGTTGTTGCTAATACCAAACAAAAGAGGGGGGGTTGTTGGTGACCACAACAATACCCCACCGAATTTTTTCGTGCAGGCAGAGGACTAAGGCAGGTTTGCTCCTTATCACCCCTCCTCTTCATTCTTGTTATGGATGACATTGGCAGGAACACAAACTTGGAAAAGGCTCTAGGTACGTTCAGTGGTTTGAAAATGGCTCAAGAGGTTAGTATAACTCATCTTTTCTTTGTTCATGATATTCTTACTTTTGGGATGATTTTTGGGGCACATTGGGAGGCATTACGCTATGTTTTTCACTGATTTGGAGAGGCTTTGGGACTTAATGCAAATGCTCCTATTTTCATACCATTTTCTCATCTGGGAATTAAGCAGATATAAACTATATCGTTGGTGTTTTTGGGGTGGGTACCAAACATCTGCAGGATGGTTTTACCTATTTAGGATTTAGATTGAAGCCGACAAACTACCATTTCGAAGTTTGGTCATGGTTCCTCTCTAAATTTGATAACAAGCTCAAGGGCTAGACACATTGTTGGCTCTCACTATGTGGGAGATTCACCTTCATACAATCTGTACTACAACAATTCACCATTTACTAGATGCATCTATTTTCTCTTCCTGCTCATATTATATCCAAGTTTCGATTTATATTGGCATGTTTCTTATGGTTTGATGTTGATAAAGAGTGCAAATTTCATTTAACATCATGGAGCTCTATTTCTAGACCTAAAAAACTTGGTGGCTGGGGGATTTTGAACACCCAGGTTTTTGGTTGGTCATTGTTAATTAAATCACTCTGGAGGGCATTGTTTGGTGATGGCATATAGAAGCAGATCATTTCAGAAAAATATCATATGAGAAGGCCCATCATCAACTAGATCAAAATGGGTGAGATTGGTAAAAGGAGGGGATCGTTCATATGGTCGATGTTTCAGAAGATAAAGAAAAGGTTCTTGCAGCGGTTGAAATGGTCTTTTGGGAGGGGAAACATGTTGATTATTGGTCAGGACGAGATTTTTAGTGTTCCAAACTCCACATGACTTTCTGAAGGCATGGTCATGGCTCTTCATCAAAGAGGTATCTTCCTATTTGATCAAGTAATCAACAATTGGAATGAAATCCTTCCGACTTGGAAATAGGTTGTGAAAATTAGAATTTCTAGGAAAATGGCTTTGGAATGGAATAATTAGATCATAGCACTTAAAAGAGTTGGTCTATGTAGGAACGCAAGAAGTTATTCACTTTCATGGGTTAGGACTCTCAAACAAATGTACAGTGGTGGTTGCAGATAATTATAAGCATATCATGTACCTTGTACAAAATTCTATTTTGACACCATGGTTTTAGTCTATCTAGAGATCGAGTGCCCCTTTGAAGATCATTCTTTTCATTTGGTTGGTGTGGAAAAATAAAATCTTGAGTTGGGACAATATTTTTAAATGTGGTTTTCAATGTTTGGGATCGTGTCCCTTATGCAATGGTGATTATGAATATTTATTTCATCTTTTTTGTTTTTGCAACATTACTCTCCATATTTGATCTATGACTCTTTCATTTTTTAAGATCTCATTTAAACAATTCACATCTGTGGAGTAGTGTTTGTGATGGGGCTTGACCGAGCATGGTATACACAGATACATCCCATTGTTTATAATATGGGAAATTTGGAAGGCCTGAATTCACCTCATTTTTCAAGGGCTTCAAGTTAGTGTTTATAGGATTTCCTCAAAAGTTCTTGCTTGGGTCGAGAATATGTGACTGAGTATGATGACTTCCAAGGACCATTCTGGGAGATATTTTCACCCTCAAATTTTCTTATCGGTGGGGTTTTTTGATGGTGCAACACAACTGGGGTGATGTAGGTGTGGAGCATGGCTCCACATTAGTGGTAATTCTTCCTATAAGTTACCCTAGTTTGGGGGAATGGGCACAAATTCCATGGCAGAGATGGTGGCCCTGTGGGTACTTCTCTGGTTTGCAAAGGAAAAACAAATCCATAACATCCATATCTACGATGATTCGAAGACTATCATTGATGGAATTCTGGGTAACACGCCTTTTGATCCTCTAGATATCAGGGGATGGTGGGACCAAATCAGTGCACTCGCTCAAACTTTTTTGAGTTTTGACATACATCATATCTATAGGGAATCAAATGGGACAGCTGACTCTTTATCCAAAATGGCTTTGGATGATGTTAAAGGATACATTTATTTTACTTTTGTATCAAATGGTGTAGTTCAGGAGGAAGGGTGCACTACTCTCCCATAGTGACGCCCGTGTATGGAATACTAGATGATTACTTTTTAGTTCATATGCAGGGTTTCCATCATATTTTTGTTTGTATATAATTGTGAATGATGATTCTATTTTGAATAGTATTTTTGGTAGATGGTGCTTCGAAATGTTTCTAGATTAATATTGTGGTCATCATGTTCAAAGATATGATGGGTTTTGTTGGACGATCAAGAACAAAATTGTATTAATGACGGACATTATATGTAACTGGTTTTTAGTTCTCTTAATAAAATCTAGTTTCAGTTTTCTCTTCTTCTTAAAAAAAATAAAAATAAAAAATAAATAAATAAATGTTTTAAATAATAATTATTAAATATATTGTTATTATATTAAAAAAAATAACAAACTAAATTATAATAAAATTATAAATTATCTTAATAAAAAAAAAAAAAAATCACCTCCATATTTAAGAAATAATAAATTGAAAACAAAATGTTTATTTGACTCTTAAACAAAATTATGAAATCACCAAAATTGAAACCATAGGAGTTGTTCGCATAATAAATGTACTATTAACCAGGAAGTAAAATAAAAGCATTGAACTCTTAATAAGGGTCATCACAACCATCAAAGAAGAGGAGAAAACAACATTAGCTCATCAAGCAATATTTTGGGAAAAGAGCTCACTCTTTTTTACGTTGAACTTGAATTTGTCTCCTCTGGATAATCAAAAACCCGAAAATCCTTATTTTCTTCATTCTCTCCTTGAAAGATAACCCTTTGGTGGTAGCAACGCTATGTAGTTCGGGCTTCCCACTGTAAGGCTCGTATATTGAAATCATCATACGAATGGTGGAGATGTATTTTTGATCCTCTGAATAAAATACTCCTATGGAATTGTGAGTGCATCCACTTTGGTGATAGAAATGGTATGAAGTGTTTTGTTCTCACTGTTTGAATCATATCTTAAAATGATCTTTCGAATGCCAACGGCATATGCTTGGTCCTCTAAATAATACACTCCCTCTATGGAATTCATGGGCGACTAATAGCTGTGAAATCCATTGGGAACATAGCCCTTGTTCTTCATCAACAATATAAGGTGGTTGGTGCAGATGGTAGAGTAGCCAAAAGAGGTGTCATAGCCGCTAATTTCCTTTTATTTCTTGTGGTAAAAGACTTGTTCAGCTTGTACAGTGATGTGTGGTTTAATGGTAAGTTTATTTGGGTGAAGCTCAAGAGACCATGGTTCAAATCTCATTGAGTACATGACCTGCTGTGGTGGCAGCTCGAGAGCAGGTTCCCCCCCTCCCCGCCTTGGCGGCGCGAGAATCTTGCTTTGCTAAAATCATAGAATCTTAGTATATCAACTTGCAGGTAGTTGGATGTACTCTTGGTGTTATAGTGGCAGCTACGAGGATTGATCTTAGGTCTCCCATAGATTAGGACTGGCAGTTACCGATTCACCACATGGTTAAAAAAAAAAAGAGACTCGTTCAATTTATTGGGGTCTTAGAGAAAGAGGTCGTGATTGCTTTCTTGGCGTCATTCCAACTATACAGTAGGGTATAAATTCAAATTTCTCTCTCTCTTTTTAAACTAGATATTTTTTGTCCATTTAGTTTTAAAACTGGAATCTCATAGTTGTATTCCATATGAATACCAAGAGTCAATATTATGAGTCATTTTTATTTTTATTTTTATTATTATTATGACCAAGTTAAAGCGTTTATATTACATTACGTAACAAGAACCTCTTGGCCCAATAATTATTTATTTTTAATTTTTACATTACATTACACATCTCTACTATAAATAATAATAATCAATTTTGTTTAATTTTGACGAGGTCAAAATGTTTACATTACATAACGTTACCTTATTTTTTTTAATTTGACTTTTATTTTTATTTTTATTTTTATGTATTTTGACCATTTTAAAATGTTAAACATGAGAAGAAAGGGCATTACCCTTATTTATTTATTTATTTATGTATTTTGATCATTTTAAATTGTTAAATAGGACAAGAAAGGACATTACCTGAGTCAAAATGTTAATGTAACACCCTCCTCCCACATCTACCTAAGTAACAAGCCAACGGGGGTAAACATGCGACGAGAGGCTACTATGATTCGATTTGACCTCGTATGTGACCTTAAGGAAGTGGAATCGACAGAAACATCACACATACTCATTCAACATCAACTTCAGGATCCATAGAAAACAATCCCACACTTCAAACAGCTTGCCCTTGGGTCCTACTGAAGTTTTGACCATCTTAGGCCTCAGTCACTCTCATGCTATAGCCATGACAGCATCCAGAAACCAAAATCCGCTCTCACAAGCTTATGTGTCAGCATCCAAAGACCCAATTTTCTAGTTTTGTGTCAGCGACCCCAAGATGTAAACCACTTTTTTGGGCCCAAATCCCAACTCACTGCCCAGAATGGAGTGATAGCTTAAGATAAATAAAACAACGGGAAAACAATGATGTCAAAGCAATAAGTTGAACAAGACCTTAACCTGTGGAAAATTGGCAACAAGAATTTGCTAAAAATAGAAGTGCTAAAAATAGCAGTTTGGGCATCAGTGCTGGATTGGGCAACATGGAATGAAAAATGAAAGTGCTAAAAATAAAAGTTTTTTTTTAGCAGTTCAAGTTGGATTCCTATTTTTAGATAGTCCCTAGTCTAAAATAGGATGTAAAATTCGAATTTAGTCTTACCAGCAATTTGGAATATTAATTAATTAATTCTCCATGAGTTAATTAGTTAAGGAAAAGCAAACTTGAAGTCTTTGTGAGAACATGCAATTATTTCTCCACTAATTGGGGAATGTGTCCTTGATTTGCTCACTGATTGAAGAATTAAGGATGAGTTCTATATAGAGGACAGTTTACTTAGTTTAACTTAGTCAAGTTCAGTTAGATTAATTTAACAAGTTGTTAAATTAATGAGATTCAGTTTGTTGATGCTTGCATGCATGTGACAACTGGTATTTTCAGATAATTGAGTATTCACTCATGGATAACTTATGCATGTCAGTTCTATCAGAGACACAGTTGAGATCAGAGAAGGGACAGTGTACTATCAGTTGGATGAATATTTTTCGTATAAAGGAAGCTCATCCATGATGAGGATTCATCTCCTTCAAGTTTGCGCAGTTAAATCAGAGGTTAGTGAGTGTGTGAAGAGACCAATTCACACAGGTGGCAGCGCTAGACCCCAAGGAAAACTGCATAAGGAAATAGGAGGCTTGGAGGGCAGAGGAGAAGGTTTGTGAGAAGCCTTTCACTGTCTATGAGTAGCAGAGGGATTGTACTGAGAGCTGGATAGCTTCCGAGCTAAAGCTTTGTGTAATCTGGACTATATTTCCACTTGTATGATAATACAGAGATGGAATTTTAGGCAGGTGCTTTCCCCGGGTAGATTCTTCTATGTTATGTGTGATTTATTCCTTCTTATCAGTTATATGTGTTCTTATTGATATTGCTCGTGGTTGATTAAGCTTCCGCTAAATTTTTTGTAGAAGTAGATCAAGTGTTTTGCTTTAGTACATTGCATTACCAAGTGATCTACAGGTGGGAAATTTCTACATGGTATCGGAGCTAGCTGATCTATAGAAAAATTTCTACATGGTATCTGAGCTAGCTAATTTGTAGAAGAATTCTACAAAATTCTACATGGTATCAGAGCAAAGGTGATCAAAGGAGAGAACAGTATACTGAGAGGAGATTTCAAAGTTTTGAGTTTTGGGCCGAGAGTTTGCATAGAAGATCTGAAAATTTCTATACAAAATTTTCAAAAATAAATAGTATATTTGGATTCTTTTTGGAAAAATACCCAAAATAAAATAATAATAAAAAAATCAGCTGAATCGGAGTTCGGATGAGGGAGATATCGTTGATTTAAAATCAGCTCTTTTTCTAGAAAATTTCGTGACGACGGGAAAGTGGAAATAGATTGGTGTGCTAACCAAGAACCTGTATGCACTTGAGGTACAAGATGCATGCAAAGCCTTGAGGATCAAGGCAAAGGTTAGAGACTTGGTGGTTGAGAGGGAGAGTATTTTACCTCTCAACATACAGCGCCAGAAGAAGTCTCAGACAATTGTGGAGGAGCCACGATTGGTGCAGAAACTTCAGGAGGTTGTGGAGCAGCCACAACAAGGGAAGTTGAGAGGAGATCGAGTAGAGACATCTACTCATGCAGAGACCTCCAGTAGGGGGAAACTTCGAGTCAGGTGGGTAGAGGGATCACATGCAGCCATACCTCGAAGTAGGAGGTGGGGCGATGTGGAGTGATCGTCCCATCGAGGAGGGGCAAGATCCTTGAGGTACCCAACCTCTTGGATGAGACCTTGCTATGGGAGCCCCGATTTGGAGTAGCAGGAACTGGCTGATTGGATAGAGACAGATGCGGATGGAGCGACAGAGAGAACTATAGTGCAGGGAATCCCAGGACAGCGTAGAGCATGCAGGTTGCAGCGATGCGAGAGGCACAAGTGTGTTACACTGTGCAGGGTAGCACAGAGAAGGGTGCAACTATGCGAGATGCATGGAGATTTTGCAGTAGCGCAGAGGTCAAAGAGGGAGCACTTGTCAGCAGCAGGTAGAGCTTTAGCATCAGAGTATGATTCTAGCCCAACAAAGTGGTCGGTTGGGAGTTTTTTTTGTTCCGAGAGTTGCTAGAGCAACCACACTTGGTAGATGTGTTGCATGCAGAAGAGTGCCGAGGTATAGGATCGGGTTTGAGAGGAAGCCTTTCTTGTTAAGAGGGAGTGTTGAAAATTGGCAACAAGAAATTGCTGAAAATAGAAGTGCTAAAAATAGCAGTTTTAGCATCAGTGCTAGATTGGGCAATAGGGAATGAAAAATGAAAGTGCTAAAAATTGAAGTTCTATTTTTATTTATTCAAGTTGGATTCCTATTTTTAGACAGTCCCTCGTCTAAAATAGGAAGTAAAATTCGAATTTGGTCTTACCAGCAATTTGGAATATTAATTAATTAATTCTCCATGAGATAATTAGTTAAGGAAATGCAAACTTGAAGTCTTTGTGAGAACATGCAATTATTTCTGCACTAATTGGGGAATGTGTCCTTGATTTGCTCCACTGATTGAGGAATTAAGGATGAGTTCTATATTAAGAAGATCAGTTGACTTAGTTTAACTAAGTCAAGTTCAGTTATATTAATTTAACAAGTTATTAAATTAATGAGATTTAGTTTGTTGGTGCTTGCATGCATATGACAACTGGTATTTTCAGATAACTAAGTATTCACTCATGGATAATTGATGCATGTCAGTTCTGTCAGAGACCCAGTTCATATCAGAGAAGGGACAGTGTACTATCAGTTGGATGAATATTTTTCCTATAAAGGAATCTCATCCATGATGAGGATTCATCTCCTTCGGGTTTGTGCAGTTAGATCAGAGGTTAGTGAGTGTGTGAAGAGCCCAATTCACACAGGTGGCAGCACTAGACCCCAAGGAAAACTGCACAAGGAAATAGGAGGCTTGGAGGGCAGAGGAGAAGTTTTGTGAGAAGCGTTTCGCTATCTATGAGTAGAAAAGGGATTGTACTAAGAGCTGGATAGCTTCCGAGCTAAGGCTTTGTGTAATCCGAACTATATTTCCACTTGTATGATAATACAGAGATGGGGTTTTAAGCAGGTGCTTTCCCCGGGTAGATTCTTATGTGTAATGTGTGATTGATTCATGCTTATCAGTTATATGTGTTCTTATTGATATTGTTTATGGTTGATTAAACTTCCGCTAAATTGTTTGTAAAAGTAGATCAAGTGTTTTGCTTTAGTACATTGCATTACCAAGTGATCTATAGGTGGGAAATTTCTACATGGTATCAGAGCTAGCTGATCTATAGAAAAAGTTTTACATGGTATCAGAGCTAGTTGATTTGTAGAAAAATTCTACAAAATTCTACATGGTATTGGAGCAAAGGTGATCAAAGGAGAGAACAGTATATTGAGAGGAGATTTCAAAGTTTTGAGTTTTGGGCCGAGAGTTTGCAAAGAATATATGAAAATTTCTATACAAAATTTTTAGAAATAAATAGCATATTTGGATTCCTTGTGGAAAAATACCCAAAATAAAAAAAAAAAAATGGCTGAATTGAAGTTCGGCTGAGGGAGATATCGCTGATTTAAAATCAGATCTTTTTCTAGAAAATTTCATGACGGCGAGAAAGTGGAAATAGATTAGTGTGCTAGCCAAGACCTTGTATGCACTTGATGTATAAGATGCATGCAAAGCATTTTTTTTTATGAATTGGACTAATTCTATTAATCAAAAATATGGTACAAAATGATACAATCAAGATAGACAGAAAACCGGCAACCAGAAATGATAGGACTATCAACCTCGATTCCGGAGAAGGAGTGAAACAAGCAAGAAGCTACACCATATGGCTGGAAGCAAAAACACTGACTTCTACCCAAAATCGGCAGAAACCTCAACATGAATCTTTTTCCCTTTCCTTTTTTTGACTTCGACCCAACAATCCTGGGGTGAATGAGCAATAACAACTTGAAGATTGGGGTTCTCCACAGAGGGTCCCTCCTTTTCTGAATCAGAGGAGGAGGTCATATGGACGCGTTTCTGGGCGATGGTTGTATCAGAGGAATGCGCCATACCATTGGTGGAAGGGACCATGGAAGGAGGGGCTTGATCCAATTCTGCATCGCTACTTTCATCTTCAGAGCTAGAGGATTCAGAATCCACAACTGGAGGTGGAGAGCATGGAGCCCATCGTTTGGGCTTGGGCTTGAAGAGGTTATCCTTATTCTTTTTTGCCAAGAGAGATGGGCAGGTGTTCTGCAAATTCCCTGATTGGTGGCAATGGCGGCAACAGAATGCAGTATTTTCGTAATCCAGTGTTTGGGTCCAGACAAAGTCATTTATCTTGAGATTGATTTGGTCTGGAAGAACTTTGCTCAAATCTAACTCCGCACATATTCTGGCATATGTGTAGAGACCTTTATTTTCCCACCAGTAATCTCCCATAATGAGATTGCCCAAGGTGCTGCCTATAGCTTAATAGACTGCACAATGCCATAATTGGGCAAGTAAGTTTGAAAGCTTGATCCATACAGGTGTCCTGGTAATGACTGCAGTCGTTGGATCAAAATCTGGGAACCAAGAAGTCAAGAAGAGCCCTGCAGTTCCCATGAACCAAGGGCCTTCTTTTAAGCCTTTTCATAATGTTTACTATCATCAAAAAGAATAATGAAGTATCCTTTTGAACAGAAATTGATCTTACAATGATGAGTCCAGTTTGCATGGATCCATGCATAGAGATCCTGAGATCACAGCCACAGTCCATTAAATCTACAAATGATGGCTCTTTCTGCAAATTCTTGAAGTTGGTTTGCAAGACCTTCATGGGTGATTTCAACAGAGGGAACTTCCTTTATCATGTCAACCAAAAAAGGCTTAGGTTTAAGGGCTCCCAGGGGTTTGGGGTTCTCAGAGTATACTGCATCTTTGTAAGAGAAAGGAGGAGCAGAGGATGATTGTCCCGCTGCACCTCCTCTCAAACAAAGGGTTAACACCAAAGAGTCGTTTTTGGTAATTTTGTAAGAAGAGAGGGGAAGAAGGTCTTCAATTTGTTTACCTTGAAAGAGAAGTCTCTGAAGGCCTGAAGGGATCCCAATCCGCCATTCTAGATCTAGTTTGAGATCCAAGTCCAAATCTGAAGAACTGACCCATTGCAGGATGGTTCTACCTGTAGGTTGAGAAATTTGGATTTGAAAGGAGTCAAAGAAGTGCCTTAACATAGTGCCAGGGCCTCTTGTGCTTCCAAGCGCAAATTTGCCATGGTGATGATAGGGAGGGGATTTCTCCGCAATGCCAAAAGAAAGCTTTTGCTTATGCCCATTCAGCTTAATCGATCCCAACTGAAACGCATTAGCAACCAATCTACCTACAGGTGCATCTAGTAGCGTGGATTTCCCAGATCCCGAAGGACGCATCAGAGCCATAAGGTTTCCAGGCTCTGCAAACCCTATCAAGCCCTGAAGAACAGTCTGATTTTCACCGCTACTAATAGAAACAGTCAGAGAGAGCTCCTGCCATGTAAGCCACACCGACACATTTCCAATTTTCTTTGTATCTGTCGATTCCTTCCACAGCATTTGGCTGAGCGGACTCAGACCCCCAACAACATGGGTGCCCCCTCTATCTCCAATACCCTCTGAGTATTCCCACTATCGTTGTCTTCCTGCGAGAGATTGACAACACCCTCGACCTGTGAATTCCCTTTGAGCATGGCAACGGCCTTCTTGGCCTCTGCAATGAAGGTCAGCGCCCGGGCTACAGGCGCGAAGGAAAATGCCCTCTACGGGATTCGAACCACGGACCCCATAGAGGCAGCGATCAACGTTTCACAACATAATATGTATAGTCGAATCAAGATGCATGTAAATCATTGAGGAACAAGGCAAAGGTTAGAGACTTGGTGGTTGAGAGGGAGAGTATATTACCTCTCAACATGCAGCGCCAGAAGAAGTCTCAAACAATTGTGGAGGAGCCACGATTGGTGCAGCAGCTTCAGGAGGTTGTGGAGCAGCCACAACAGGGGAAGCTGAGAGGAGATCGAGTAGAGACATCTACTCATGCAGAAACCTCTAGTAGGGGGGAAATTTGAGCTAGGTGGGCAGACGGATCACATGCAGCCATACCTCCAGATAGGAGGTGGGGTGATGTGGAGTGATCGTCCCATGGAGGAGGGGAAAGATCCTTGAGGTACCCAACCTCTTGGATGAGACCTTGCTATGGGAGCCCCGATGTGGAGTAGTATGAAATGACTGATTGGGTAGAGACAGATATGGATGGAGTGGCAGAGAGAGCTATAGTGCAGGGAATCCCAGGACAGCGTAGAGCATACAGGTTGCAGCAATGCGAGAGGCACAAGTGTGTTGCACTGTGCAGGGTAGCATAGAGAAGGGTGCAGCGGTGCGAGATGCATGGAGATGTTGCAGTAGCGCAGAGGTCAGAGAGGGAGCACTTGTCAGCAGCAGGTAGAGCTTCAGCATCAGAGTATGTTTCTAGCCCAACAAAGTGGTCAGTTGGGAGTTTTTTTTATTCTGAGAGTTGTTGGAGCAACCACACTTGGTAGATGTGTTGCATGCAAAACATTCCAAAGGTACAGGATTGGGTTTGAGAGAAAGCCTTTCTTGTTGAGAGGGAGTGTTGAAAATTGGCAACAAGAAATTGCTAAAAATAGAAGTGCTAAAAATAGCATTGCTAAAAATAGAAGTTTCGGCATTAGTGCTGGATTGGGCAACAGGGAATGAAAAATGAAAGTGCTAAAAATAGAAGTTCTATTTTTAGCATTTCAAATTGGATTCCTATTTTTAGACAGTCCCTGGTCTAAAATAGGAAGTAAAATTCAAATTTGGTCTTAGCAACAGTTTGGAATATTAATTAATTAATTCTCCATGAGTTAATTAGTTAAGGAAAGCAAACTTGAAGTCTTTGTGAGAACATGCAATTATTTCTCCACTAATTGGGGAATGTGTCCTTGATTTGCTCCACTGATTGAAGAATTAAGGATTAGTTCTATATTGAGAGGATCAATTGACTTAGTTTAACTTAGTCAAGTTTAGTTAGATTAATTTAACAAGTTGTTAAATTAATGAGATTCAATTTGTTGCCGCTTGCATGCATGTGACAGCTAGTATTTTCAGATAACTGAGTATTCACTCATGGATAACTGATGCATTTCAGTTCTGTCAGAGACCCAGTTGAAATTAGAGAAGGGACAGTGTATTATCAGTTGGATGAATATTTTTCCTATAAAGGAAGCTCATCCATGATGAGGATTCATCTCCTTCAGGTTTGTGCAGTTAGATCAGAGGTTAGTGAGTGTGTGAAGAGGCCAATTCACACAGGTGGTAGCGTTGAACCCCAAGAAAAATTGCACAAGGAAATAGGAGGCTTGGAGGGCAGAGGAGAAGGTTTGTGAGAAGCCTTTGATTATCTATGAGCAGCAGAGGGATTGTACTAAGAGCTGGATAGCTTCCGAGCTAAGGCTTTGTGTAATCCGGACTATATTTCCACTTGTATGATAATACAGAGGTGAGGTTTTAGGCAGGTGATTTCCCCAGGTAGATTCTTCTGTGTTATGTTTGATTGATTCCTTATTATCAATTATATGTGTTCTTATTGATATTGCTCATGGTTTATTAAGCTTCCGCTAAATTCTTTGTAGAAGTAGATCAAGTGTTTTGCTTTAGTACATTGCATTACCAGGTGATTTACAGGTGAGAAATTTCTACATGGTATCAGAACTAGCTGATCTATAGAAAAAGTTCTACATGGTATCAAAGCTAGCTGATTTGTAGAAAAATTCTACAAAATTCTTAATCATGACACACATTTCAGCAAACATATCTTCAACATGTAACCTACAAGTGTAAACAACATAATTAAGAGTAGTGATCTCATACTTATCTAAGAATCACTATGAACCATTATTTCTTCGTGCCATTTGTTGCATTATCATCTTTTAGGCCATCAATACATTATCCATTCATTTACAAGTAAAAACATGTTGAGAGACATACATAGATGTTGTCATAAAACATACATATAACCAGCATAATAGGGACAAAAATATCATAAACATATCATCCATAAAATCCACATATACATCAGTACATTTAGACATGAAAATCAAGGGAATGAATTTCTCATTAATGAATGCAATAAACCAACTGGAGATGGGACTACCGCGTTCCACCCGACCATAGATTGGTTGAGCCAAGTCTCTCTTCAGCCAATCACCCCTATGCCATATTCCAAGTATGAATGTGGGACTCATATAACACACCAAAAAAACACTAACAAGCATAGATGCCACTTGAGTTCTGTATCTACACCGTGAGGAATTTGAGTGCCTCCTAGTCTCTCAAGATTTACCTCAATTCACAATCTGATCCAAGGATCACTAGGCCTTACAGAGACAAACTCTCAGGCTTTACCATACATCCCATTCCGGGACTCCTAGGCCCTACAGAGACACACTCCCAAGCTTTACCGTACATCCCATCCTAGAACTCCTATGCCCAACAGAGAGAAATCCACCTCTTGGCTTTATCGCATATGCCACCATTCACCAGTAAGGATTTCTAGGCCCACCGAGGCACACAATCTGGCTTTACCACAACCCACAGTTTGGTTCAAGGATTATTATGCCAATTTCTTTACTGTGATCCACAGTCTAGTTCAGGGACCACTAGGCCATATGTTTTTCAATTCAAAGGTTCACCCCACTCAACTTCGAATCCATCTGACATCCCACATTAACCAAATATGATAAACTCATCTCATCAAAGCTATCAGAAAATGGCAAAGGCTAGGCTGAAGAACATTCTTACACCTAGAAAAACCCATACCATGATAGAAAAGAACCACATGCGATACCATGCATTTTGAATCTAGCAAGGAAAATACACATGCAAGTTGATACCTGCAATGAAGCATGTTGTAGCTGCTTGATCCTGCCTTTCCATGGTTGATCTTTATTTCATCTTGCCTTATTTTCCTTTCTTTCTCCAATGCCAAAGTGCTCCAAGAAACTCTAAGTGTCCAAGAGTGAGAGAGAGAGAGAGAGAGTAATGAGAGAGCTCCAAAGATAAACTAAAGAAAAGGTTACCAACTTATCCTCAAAATCCTTTTTATGAATGAGGCCTCTATTTTCTTCATTTTCCTCTTCACTTTCAACCTGTGACCTTTCACCTCCTTTTTCTCCTAATTTCCATTATTTTCATAAATAATTGTGCCAAAAATGTTATTTTTCCTTTCCAAAGCATTAACCATTGCCTTTTCCAATTTCCTTAGCCATAAACAACCAAATGGACACCCCCTAGGATGTCTTGCCCAACATTCATCTTGGAATAAGTGTCCCATCAACTGTGGTTATTTTGGAACCCTCCCCTTTGGGGGATACCATCCTCGGTGTTCAATCACACATATAACTCATCAACCTACTAAAAGAAGACATGCTTCTCATGGAGCTTTATAACATAGCTCAATGCAATATTTACAATGAAGGACCTGCTCAAAAGCAAAATATCATGACAACATAGCACATATTGGAGCTTTATAACATAGCTCATTATGGTATTTACAATGATCGTCCTGCTCAGTGCCAACCCACATGACATCATAACATCATGATAACATAACCTCATGATAGCATAGTAACATGAAAACATAATCATAATGACATGCCACCCATACCACTTAGTGGAGCTTTATAACATAGCTCATGGCGGTATTTACATCCATATACATATGTACATATAAAAATATCACCAAAATATATACCAAAAACATATACCAGAACATCATATCAAAGCATATACCAAAACACCATATCAAATCATATACCAAAACACCATATCAAAGTTGTTTTTCCTCAACCGGAAAACAAGGAAGGATACATAGCCCGCATCTGATTTTCCATCTCCCATGTAGCTTCATCGGGCCTAAAGTGCTTCCATCGCCCTTTAACTTGCTCGATTTTTCGGTTCCAGAGCATGAGCACCTTTTTCTACAATATACACTGAAGCTCCAGTTGGAATTATCCATCTGGTTCCACCTGCAATACAAACCAGTCAATCACATGATCAACATCCTTAATATACTTTTTAAGGAAATATACATGGAAAACATCATGGACTTTCATTGTTAGAGGTAATTCAAGTCGATAGGATATTGGCCCAATCCTCTCAATGATATTGAAGGGTACACAAAAACGTGGTGCCAGCTTGGCACAAGGTCCAATCCGTAAGGAGCTCTTCTTTGATTTGATGCGTAATTACACTTGTTCCCCAACCTGGAACTCCTTGAACAAACTGTTCCTATCTACATAACTCTTCTACCAATCTTGTGTTGCCTTTAAATTCTTCTTGATCACCCACATTTTTTGTTCCATGTCTGCCAACATATTTGTTCCAATCAATTCCCTGCCAACAGGATCACTCCAACTAATAGCAGTGTTACAACTCTGCCCATACAATGCCTCAAAAGGACTCATCCTCAATGACTCCTGATAATTTTTGTTGTATGTGAACTCTACCAAAGGAAGATACGCTTCTCACTTCCGTTGTTGATGCATCACATACATCTGCAACATGTCCTCCAATAACTTGTTGACCCTCTCTATCTTCCCATCTGTCTACGGATGATAAGTTGTACTGAAGGCCAAATTTGTGACAAAACCTGCAAATAACTCCTTCAAGAACTTGGAAGTGAAATTTGCATCCCTTTCTGACACAATCTTCTTTGGAACACCATGCAACCTGACCACATCTCTGATGAATATTTGTGCTACATCACTAGCTAAGAATGTAGACTTCACTGGAATGAAATGTGCAACCTTTGTCAACCTGTCCACGATAACCATAATGGAATCATGTTGTTTCACTGTCTTCGGCAAATCCATGGAAATAACCTCCCATTTCCATTCTAGAATTGTGATTGGTTGTAGTGGTCCACTTGGATGTTTATGCTCTGCTTTCACTCTTGACAGTCGAACCACCTCGCCATAAACTCTACTACATCCCTCTTCAAATTCGGCCAATAGTAAATTCTCTTCACTACTGTTAATATCTTCTGATAACCTGGGTGACCCGAATATGGTTTTGCATGAAACTCCCTCAATATCACCTTCTTGATCTAATTATTATCCGGTACATATATCCTGTCTCAGAACCTAACCAATCCATTTGTTGTAAAACAATAATCCATACCCTATGCACATGTACCTGTACTCATACCTGTGCTTGTACCAACACCTTGCTGCAACCTGTGCACAATGTCCATATACCTCACATCCTCTTGACCTGCCTACAAGATCCTATCTTGTAAGTTTGTGCCATAGGATCTCATAGCTTCCAAGTGGTTTACCTGTATCCACCTACTAAGAGAATTTGCCACCCTATTCTCTTTATTGTTGTGTTGTGTTATATTCTTTCCATGACTACCCCACACGCGGACCAGCCTATGGTTTTGTGCATGGATTTCACACATGGTTTTGGGCATGATGGTTTTCTATCCATGGTATTTTTCAGATCCGGTCAAAGGAACTATGGTTATGTTCTAATCCAAGGTTAATGGATTGGGGTTTATGGATGCTTTGGCATGTATATATATGTATTGTAACATTGAAAGGAACATAATGAAAAAATCAATCTAGTAGTCCTAGTTTTAGGATCCAGAGGAAAATCTCTGTGTATATCTATTTTATGTTTTATGCTCTCACCATTGTTTATTTTTGGTTTTAGAATTCCTATGCAGGTAATTTTTGTATAGGGTTAAAACCTACATTTGATATTGGAGTTGTTTTGGCTTCAAGGGGATGCCTTTGTTGCTGAGGGGTTTTTGCTTGGGCCTATGGTAGACCCTGTTTAGTGGGAGATCTGTAGGATCAACTCTTGTGCTGAGGAAGATGGCGAGCAGTGGAAAGATAGAGATCGATAAATTTAATGGTCAGATTTTTGAGTTGTGGAAACTCAAGATGGAGGATCTGCTGGTGGATAAAGATCAACGGATCGTGGTAGATCCAGATACTAAACCTATAGCAATGTCAGTTGAAGGTTGGGCGAACTTGGATCGGAAGGAAAATAGCATAATACGATTGTGTGTCTCAAATTCAGTATTGTTGAATGTATCAGGGAAAGCTTCAGCGAAGGCTTTGTGGCAAAAGTTAGGGACTTTGTACCAATCTAAGTCTCTGGTGAATAAAATTTTCCTACGGGAAAAGTTCTATGACCTAGGGATGAAAGATGGAGACTCGGTGAGAGAGCATCTGAACACATTTAATACTGTGGTAAGCCAGTTGTTATGTTGATATTAAAATTTTAGATGAAGATAACTACATCAATTTTTTGTGTTCTCTACTAGATTCTTGGGATAGTCTGGTTGTTGCAATAGGTAGCAATGCAACTGCCTTGCAGTTTGATGAAATAGTCTCATCCTTGTTGTTGGAGGAGATGAGACAAAAAAATATGGAGGGCCTGAATGGTGATGCCTTGTTTATACAAGGATAGCCCCATAATAGAAACAAAAATAAGTCCTCGAGTGGGAGATCTAAATCTAGAGGAAGATCTAAATCTCCAGGAAAACCTGTAAAGGTGTGTTGGAAATGCGGAAAGGAAGGGTGTTGGGCGCAGGATCCCCCAAGGCAAGTTTTGGGGCTTAAAGCCCAAATTTTGACCAAATCCGATGTAAAGACTCAGTGTTTTGCGGCCGTGGAGCGCGGAGATTGTAAATGAGTTATAGGGTTATCCGCCCTCATTCTTGTAATGTAATTTCGGCTTTAGAAATCTACCCATGGTTCGCAGACCATGGGATTGTATAAATAGAGCGAGGCTCTAAGTTAAGTTAACCGAAGTAAGAAAGATCTAAGAATGAAGAATTAAGTCGTATCTAAGTGTAGAGTTGAGTCTCTGGGTCGTAGAGTAACAGAAGGCTCTGCAGCTAAGTGTGGAGAGGCCTAGTAGTCCGCAGCTGAGTGCGTAGGGTAGTCGAGTCTGTAACCTTTGGAGAAGTAATAAAGAGAAGTTTTACATCATTTCTGTGTATCTTTTTCCTGTTTTGTGCCTTGAATGTATCGGGTATAAATTGCATTTCTATTGTTTATATGATGCATGGACTTATATGAATGTGTTGATAAAGTCAATATAAGATAAAGTATTTGTTTACGCGAAGATAACTAACTCTTATAAGAAGATAAGTAAGCTACATGGTGTAACTTAGGGAAGTAGCGCAGATCGTTGCTAGGGTAGCACGAAATCACCTCAGTCCCTGGCTAGGGTTGCACGGAGGCGATTATAACAGATCATGAGGACCTCGCTGGTCAGCATAGTGTGCGAAGGTATTTACAGTTGGACTAAACCAACCCCTCAGACATCCCAAGGGTGCGGAAACTTGGTTCCAGATACTGCTTCAGGTGAGACCTCAGTCTGCGCTCCGCAGGCTGTTGCTGAAAGGGCTAGTAGTAAAGGGATTTGTTTGGCTAATTAACTCTGAACCTGGATTACGCCCCCCTCAAGCCAACAAATGGTTCCATTGCCGAGACCAGAATCTTCATAGAGATGTTTGATGTCGCATCATTGGAATCCAACTAAGAAGGAAATTAAAGGTTGGTTGGACATAACAATTCATGAGTTCACGGCCTAGGAGAACAGGAATCTGCGACTAACAAAAGAAGAGTGGTTAGACTACTACCTGTACACAAAAATCAACAAAATATTTTTCGCATATTTCCCTACTGAGTTGTACGAGTGGATCGCGAAGCTAGCAGATAGCCAAGGAAGGTGGAATCTCGACAATCCTATTGTGTGGACCCCATAATTGGTGCGCAGATTGGAAGCATCAAAGGATAAGATCATGCACGTTGTTGATAACTAGCTCGATCAGATTATAGGAGGATTCATTACTAATTTCGCGGTAGATACTTCAGTCAGCTAAACGATTTTGTGCATACCACCCCCACCCACACCACCACCAGTTTCACCCCCTTCACCTCCATCTTCACCCGTACCACCTCTGCCAACACCGCGAGTCAATATGGCAAGCATGATAAAGTTTCCTATGTTCAAGGGAGTAGGAAATGAAGATCCGGACCAGTTTTGGTTCGCAATAAGGGCCATATGGGAAGCACAGGGAGTTACAGATGATAATATAAAGTGTTGAAATATGGAAACAAGAATAATCCAATTTAATTTGTCCTTGAATTAAATTGTGAATTAAAATCTAATTTAGTCTTAACAGCTACTTGCAAATAATTAATTAACTTATTTTAAATTAATTAGTTGGAGAAATTCAAGTTAGAAGTCTTTCTGAAGTCATGCAAGAGTTATCCCTTAAATTAAGGAGATAATATTGAGTTATATTTGAGTTGTAATTAGTTAACTCAGTTTACTGAATTAAGTCCAGTTAAATTAGTTCCAAATCGTTTGAGTAACTAATAGTGAGTTAACAGTCAGTTGATGCATTAATACACTCAACTAGTGCTACTCCAATTAACTGAAGATTCCCTCATCAGAAACTCATGCATGTCTATTCTGAGAAAGACCCAGTTGAAATTAATTTTCAAGGACAGTGTATTATCAGTTGCATGTGTTTTCTCATGGAGAAAACTCATGCATGCAGTCAAGGATTCATCCTTGAGGATTGTATAGTTTTGAAGGTTTGTTTTTCCACTTGGTAATAGGATAATCATCCACAAGGAACATCGCTAAGAAATAGGAGCTTGGATGGTAGAGAGGAAGGCTAGAGAGAAACCAAGATTTCCTATGAGCAACTGTGAGGATTGAACTGAGAGTTTGCTAGCTATGAGAGCTAAGGCTTTGTATAATTCCTATGTATTTCCACCATGTATGATAATACAATAGTGTGGGGTTTTTATCTGAGCCTTTCCCCAAAGTATTTTCATGTGTATTGTGCCATTGATTCTTCTTCTTCTGGTTATATTTTTGAGCTCGATCCTTAAGCTTCCACAAATTAATAGTAGAAGTAGGTTATAGTATTCTGCTTTGATTTATATTACATTATCAGGTTAACCTATCACAAATTTTCTACATGGTATCAGAGTTGTGAACAGTATACTGAGAAAAG
>APFE031347090.1:209077-228892 GCA_000404065.3 Pinus taeda
CCCCCTTGAAGAGGCTGAATTCTAAGGCGTTGATCTATCTTTTCTATCTTTTTTGAGCTGGTTTCATAACATTCGGGGTTGTAGGTGCAAATCGAATTCATATCATACTTCAAGGTTGGCCAATGGCGTTCTATGGCTTGAGACTTGAGTATGCCTTAGAAGGTAGCTTGAATTACATAGCATGGAAAGATAGAATGGAGGTTGTATTAGAAGGCAATGGCTTGAAGGAATTCATTGATCAAGAAATCCCAAAGCCGACTTCAACTAATGCACAAGATTTGGTTGAGTGGAAGAAGTGTGTGGTGAAGGTGAGACAGGTCATCCTTGAGGGAGTTCAAGACCATATTGTCTCGAGTCTCCATGGGAAGGATACTCCATTTTCAATGTGGAAGACATTGAAGGACCTCTACCAAAATAGTAGCGACTAGAGGAAATTGGCGCTTAAGGATAAGCTTCGAAGAATCAAGATGGAGAAGGGCGATACTATTTCCACATATATTAACAAGCTCACCACCTGCATAGATGAGCTTGGTAGTGTGTGAATAACAACTGCCAATGATGATATGGTGAGCCTCACTCTCCTTGGCCTTCCAAAGAGTTGGAATAGCTACCAGGACTCTGTGAATGGAAGGGAGAAACTGCAGGATTGGGAATGACTGCGGTCGGATCTTATGCAAGAGGAGATTAGGAGGAGCTGGTTCTTCCTCCAATAATGATGATGAAGAAAATTTGGCCTTACCAAGTAAGGCAAGGAAAGGGAAGGGGAAGGCTTCCCATTTCAAATCGAATTCTTCTCATGGAGGGAAGAAGTCACAAGATGGGACATTATGCGACTAATTTCCCATCAAAGAAGTCCAAGAAGGGATCCTCGAAAGGATCGAAAGGTGAGGAATTAGCCTCTCAATTTGAAATGGACTTTAACCTCATCGCATACATGGTGTCATCGATGATGGTTTCTATCCGGTATCTTGACAGTGGAGCCTCATTCCACATGACCGGTGATAAATTTATTCAGCGTGTTGGAGGAGAAAGACCTCAATATTCGCATAGAGATGGGTGACGATGGAAGGTATAGTGTTTTAGGAGTGGGCACAGTTGCTTTTCAGAGGCAGCATGGAGCTCCTCTCACCTTGACAGATGTGATGTATGTGTCTAGACTGAAGAAGAACTTGGTATCGATTACGATGTTGGAGGACAAAGGCTACAATGTTGTCTTCAGTAAAGGAAAGGCATTCCTAAGACACATAGCCACCAATCAGACCAAGACGATAGGGATTCAGGTGAAGAATATCTATACACTAGAGGTAGATGATTGTGTAGCATTGAGTACGAAAGAAAAATTGGTGCAAAGACAAGACATTGGTGAGTTGTGGCACAGGTGGTTGGGCTATTTGCATCATGGGGCTTTGAAGATAATGCAGTAGATATCTACAGGACTTCCCAAAGGTAAACTTGATCAAGTTGACACATGCAAAGGTTGTACCTTGGGAAAGTACACCAAGTCTTCCTTTCATGATTGAGACAGTCGAGCAGAGGCTATCTTAAAGTGAGTTCATAATGATTTGTGTGGACCATTCGCGACGTAATCCACAGTGAAGCAAAGGTATTATGTGATTTTCATTGATGACTATTCTCGTAAATGCTGGATTTATTTCATGCAAAAGAAGGACCAAACTTTCACAAAGTTTTGTGAGTGCAATGCTTTGTTCAAGAAAGAGTCAGGGAAGAATATCAAGGCCTTGAGAAGTGAAAACAATGGGGAATATTTTTCTCAAGAGTTTAAGGACTTCTATGCAGTGGAAAGAATTAAACGAGAGTTGACAGAGCCTCATAACCCACAGCAGAATGGGGTGGTCAAGAGGAAGAACAGAAATGTTGCAAGGATAGCACAGGCAATGTTGCACGACTAATGCCTACCACTTCACTTGTGCGTTGAGGCAAGCAACACAATGGTGTATTTGCAGAATAGAAGCCTGCATCGCATACTTGGGATGAAGACACCAGAGGAAGCTTTCTCTAGTAAGAGACTAGATGTGGGTCACTTCAGGATCTTTGGCTCATTAGTATATTTCCATGTGACAAAGGATGCATAGAAGAAGCTTGAGCCAACAGTAGAGTTGGGGATATTTGTGGGGTACACTAATATACCTCACAACTATCGGGTGTACTTGCATACTAGTTAGAAGTACAGTGGTTTGCAGAGATCTCAAGTTTGATGAGCAAAAGGTCATGCGAGTTTCCCTTCAGAGGGAGCTCCAACTACAGGCTATGGAGGAACTGTTGTTTCCTAAGGAGTAGGAGCCTCAGACTAATGCAGAGCAGCCACATGCAGCGGTTCCAGGAGTGGAGACATCCACTCAAGTAGAGTCTTCCAGAGATGGAAAAAAGCACACAAGAGAAGTTGACAGATTGTTGGAGGATGCGAGAGAGAATGTGGGAGCACCATCTTCTCAGCACAAACAGAGGAGGTCACCTGAGAGGTGCATTGGATACATAGCCCTTGCTGGGGAATGAGTTGAGACCGAGCCATCTTCCTTTGAGGAAGTAGTGCAGCAGTCGATTTGGGTTGATGCTATGGTGGAGGAGTATGAATCCATAGTTTGTAATAGTGTTTGGGACGTGGTTCCAAGACCGAAGAACAAGTCGGTTGTGAGTTCCTGTTGGCTTTACGAGGTAAAGAAAGATGTTGATGGTAGTGTGGATAAGCATAACGCAAGATTTATTTCCCGTGGCTTTTCATAGGTCGAGGGGATTGACTATGATGAGACTTTTTCTCCTGTCGCAAGGTACTCATCTATCATAACTATGTTGGCACTATTACCATAGATGGGTTGGAAGATCCATCAAATGGATGTGAAGACTGCATTCCTTAATGGCCAGATTGAGGAAGAGATGTACATAGAGCAGCCGGAAGGTTTTGAGACCTTCAATCATGAGTCGCATGTGTGCCAACTCAAGAGAGCATTGTACAGGCTAAAGCAAGCACCTCGTGCTTGGTAAACCATGATAGACAACTACTTCACCAGGTTGGGCTTCACAAAGAGTGAAGCAGATGCAAACCTATACCACATGGTGGTGAAAGGTAAGTTGTTGATCATTGTACTTTATGTTGATGATCTCATATTGGCCGGTGATGATCAGTTGATCGTGTCTTTCAAGGAGGACCTTGCAAGAGAATTCGAGATGAAAGACATGGATCTCATGCATTACTTCCTTGGCATGGAAGTGTGGCAGAAGGATGGGGAGTTGTTTGTGTCTCAGGGAAAGTATGCCAACAAGATACTCAGGAGTTTCTAAATGGAGAAGTGCAAACCCATGGAGACTCCTCTAACAGGTAATTGGAGGAAGGAGGTTGCTAATTCAAGAGAAGTGGTAGAGGCTACTGTGTACAGGCACCTTGTGGGTTCACTAATGTACTTAATGAACGCACGACCAGATTTTTGCTATGCGGTCAACCAGTTGAGTCAAGCGATGGTTCAGCCTACCAATATGTTTTGGAAGGCAGCAAATCATGTATTGAGATACCTCAGAGGCACATCTCAGTATGGATTATGGTACGGACGGACAGAGGGAGTGAAGCTACAGGGAATCACTAATGCAGATTGGGCAGGGAGTCCATTAGATTGGAAGAGCACATGAGGAGCGATTTTCAACCTTGGGTCAGTGGAAATTTCTTAGTACAACAGGAAATAGAGGTCGGTTGCACTCATCTTGGCAGAGCAAAATACATGGCTGCAAGTCAGGCTGCATGTGAGGCCATCTGGATGCGGAAAATCCTAGTTGGTTTTTTTTATCAAAGGATGGATCCAACTGTGATCTATTGTGATAATCAAAGTTGTATCAAACTCTCTGAGAATCCAATATTTCATGATAGGTCCAAGCACATCGACATATGGTATCATCATCTCAGAGACTGTGTAGCAAGGAGGATCATGTTGCTGCAGTATATTTCGACAAAGGAGCAAGATGCTAACATTTTGACAAAGGCATTGTCAAAGTGTAAGTTCAAGTTCCATAGAGACAAGATCGGGGTGGTAGATAATCCCTTTCTTGTTGAGAGGGAGTGTTGAAATATGGCAACAAGAATATTCCAATTTAACTTGTCCTTGAATTAAATTGTGAATTAAAATTGAATTTAGTCTTAACAGCTACTTGGACATAATTAATTAATTAATTTTAAATTAATTAGTTGGAGAAATCCAAGTAGAAGTCTTTATGAAGTCATGCAAGAGTTATCTCTTAAATTAAGGATATAAGAATGAGTTATATTTGAGTTCCAAATTGTTTGAGGAACTAATAGTGAGTTAACAGTCAGTTGATGCATTAATACACTCAACTAGTGCTACTCTAGTTAACTAAAGATTCCCTCATTAGAAACTCATGCATGTCTATTTTTAGAAAGACCCAGTTGAGATTAATGTTCACGGATAGTGTACTATTAGTTGCATGTATTTTCTCATGGAGAAAACTCATGCATGCAGTCAAGGATTCATCATTTAGGATTGCGCAGTTTTGAAGGTTTGTTTTTCCACTTGGTAATAGGCTAATCATCCTTAAGGAAAAGCGCAAGGAAATAGGAGCTTGGAGGGTAGAGAGGAAGGATGGAGAGAAGACAAGATTGCCTGTGAGCATCTGTGAGGATTGTACTAAGAGCTGGCTAGCTGTGAGAGCTAAGGCTTTGTATAATTCCTATCTATTTCCACCATGTATGATAATACAATAGTGTGAGGTTTTTATCTGAGACTTTCCCCAAAGTATTTTCATGTGTATTTTGCCATTGATTCTTCTTCTTTTGGTTATATTGTTCAGCTCGAACTTTAAGCTTCTGCAAATTGATAGTAGAAGTAGGTTATAGTATTCTGCTTTAATTTATATTGCATTATCAGGTTAACCTATCACATATTTTCTACATAAAGAAAGCGACACTGGTCAGTGCTCTATAGGATCGCGCACTGACCTGGTATATTAAGCACTCTAATGACAATTCGAATGAGGGAATCGCGGATATCCAAATTGCGCTAAATAGAGAATTTAGCTGGCCGAAGTCAAAGGTGCAGCTGATCATTGGATTCAAAGAGATCACAATACTACTAAGTGAGACTCCTTAGGAGTTGGATCAGAGACTGAAGTGTATGATTCGCGAAGCTAATATGACTTTTATGGATGGATAGCACTGTGAATGGTTTGTACCATCGCTAACGCCGCATTTCAGGAACGCGTTGTCGCAACAGAGGTTAACGACTTAGGCAGAGACCTTGGAGATTGCAAAGAGGCTGCATGAAACCTCGATTCAGGATCCTAACTTGGGAGTTCAGCAAATCCACGCACAGTTGAAAAACTTATGCTTTGAGATGCAGAGTCTGAAACAGGACAAGACAACTTCACCAGAAGTGCGCGAAGAGTGTGGTGCATAAAATGCAAGGGTTAGGGTCATGATAAGCACCACTCACCTGTGTTCATGAATTACCTCGTGGGAGGAGGACCGATGTCGTTAAGGCCGGAAGCGTAAGCAGGACCTAGTGCGACACTTTCTTTGTGTTGTGTGATTTGTCAAATAGGAGGAAAGCATGCTATGGACAGCTGTCATTTGTTACAGAAGTACACACCAAATTCACAACAGTTGTTCTGCAATTTTTGTAGATCGGTTAGATATGATGAGCGCACTTGTATAAGCTATGAGTTGATGATGGATAGAACTCCCACCTATAGAGTTCAGGCCAAAACATGGCCCTTAGACCAGAATGCGGGAGTGGTGCAAACTAGCTTTCAGGGGCACGGACAAGGTCGAGGTGGAGGAGGACCTCGAAGAGGTTGCAGATAGCTGATATGCTACAATTGCAGAGGGCCAGGACATTATGCCCATGATTGTACAAACCTAACACGGCCATCATGTCTGTATTGCACCTTGTTTGATCATGAGACAGAAGATTGTCCTACGTTGATAGCTAGGATATGCGACAAGGGAGCACTACCACATCCCTGACTCAGATTCTACAGATGATGAGGTTTGAGCTGCACGAGGAAGATCCAAATGTAAACATTGTGCTCCGAAGTGAAATCGCAATGGGAGATGATAACGGCAAATAGCCTGAATATAGTACTTGGGTTCGCAAGGCTCCGATGAAAGAAGCAGAGTTTGATTTCGAGTGTGCTAAGGAAACTTCATGGAAGCTAAGAAGAGCTTCGTTGATGCCTCCACTTCAGGAAGCAAAGATAGACCAAAGCCATAAATGGACCCATCTATGCTTATGACGTTACTGGAAACATGCATGAAGCTACTACCCAATAGTAAGGCTATAAAAGGATTGCAGGAACTCATTAACAGATGCGTTGGGACCACGTCAGGAGAACCGCGCGTAGTCAAGAAGATTGGAAAGCATGTGATGAGGACGGGAAGAGAAATGAGGCTAGCCACGTAGATTGGAGAATATGAGATGGACCAAGTAATTATGGACTTAGGATCGGACACGAACATTCTACCGAAGCAGACATGGGAGCGCATGGTGAGACCTACGTTGTAATGGTCTCCTATTCAGATGTGAATGGTGAACCAATAGAAGATAATATCTATGGGGAGATTGGAAGAAATCACTATGGATATTGAGGGAGAGAGCGCGCTAGCAGACTTTGAAGTGATAGAGATTGTTGATGATAGCAATCCCTACCCTACGCTCTTAGCAATTGATTGGGCCACCGACATGAACGGGGTGATTAATCTAAAGAAGCGCAAGATGATTTTCGAGAAGAAGTATCTGTGTGTAGTTGTACCCTTGGACCCTATGGAAGGATCGCGCTATACAGAGCCAGTGCACGACTATGAAAGTGACAATGATTTGGAATGCATCTACAAAATAACCGCATGAGAGCAAGATTGGGTAAATCCCACCACAGATGGAAGAATTTCATAAGAACGCGAAAGCTATTGTACGTCGGATTTTGATGAGGAGATAGAGCAATGGCAGAATCAGTTACACGAGGTAACCACGTTGAACTATAATATGATGACAAGATCGTTGTGCTACGTATCGGTAGAAGTGAGATATCTGCCTATGTATGATGGTTTAGGTGAGGTAGAAGCTTTCTCGGACAGATTCGAAAGGGAGGTGCTAGAAAAGCAACGTTTCCAGGCCTTGAATTAGGTACTACACACTACACCTATGAGGTGGTTCGTACGCCCCAAGCAAGCTTTGCGGATTGGCACGAATGCAGGAGAATGATGCGCACATGGTTTGGGAAGCCTAGAGTGTGATTGACGTATAAATGCAATGGGCAGAATAAACCACGCGTGCATTTGTCCAGGTGGATGTCGACATATGGAAAACAACCTACGCGGATGCACATGAACTTCGCATTGGGAGAAATGGTCAATAAGCATGTGTTGAGGGGGAAAATTCATGAATGGTTCCTCAAGTTGGAACGACATGGTGTGAAGAGAATGAGCGCGTAAAAGGTCATCCATGTAGAAGCATTTAACGAGGTGTGCGGAGCACTGAACAAGGTATATAATGTGCAACGAAGTGATTGGGACCTGCACATACCAGCAGTTTTATGGGCTTATAGGGAGATGTGCAAGAAACTGAAAAAACATATGCCTTCTAGGCTTACCTATGGAGCGAACGCTATAATGTCGATGGAGTCTATCATGCCTAGTTCACGCATAGTAGTGCCCATGGATATGATGGATCGCAGAGCCTTGGAAGAAGGGATCACGCAACTGGACGAAGAAGAACGCTTGGGACCTAATTAAGAGATGCAACAGGGTGATCTTAGGCTCTAAGATCTCATGAATTTGTTGTTGCTAGCAACAACCCTCCTTATTTAGTTTTATCACTAATACTAAATAAGTGGGGACCCTTATTCAAAAATTCAAAAAATCGATTAATGCTTGTATTTCCTTTTTCAATAAAACTTACTATCATAAAATTAGGAAAATACCTTTGAAAAATATGAAAGGCTTAAGTTTTATGATAAGTTAGAATAAAATCACTCCTTAAAGAAACATAGCATCGCAAAAAAGGTAATAGATGCCTCCCTACAAGCAGAATTCTAAGATTGCAAAATCGCGATGCGAAACTAGGCACTAAAAACATCATCACATCGCATGCCTCAAACATCACTTACATTGAAATACTTCAAACCGCCGATATGCGATGGCGCATATCGCAAATCGCATTTCACAGAAAACACATTAATGGATGATTGTCATACGCTATGAACTAGTGATATTGCGATTTCGTGATCTGCGATATTGCGAAGCAAATGGAAAATTGCCTTATCGCAGATCTTCAGGGCTCACTATTTGAAAAAAGATTTTTCCATAAACCGAGACCCGATTATGCGCGTTAATGTTAATCAATGATTTAGTTGGAAATTATTAATGAAATATGGTTTTGAACTGATCTAGGATCCATTTCACGTAAGGTGGTATATTTTATATGCTTTCAGCATTTAAAGCTTTCCTGTCACCTTTTTCTTATCATTACTCTTGCCTCATTTGTAAACTGCAGAAACGAAGAGCAGAGAATTATACATAGCAGTGTTCAGGATATTATGGGAAAGAAGGGTAAAGCTCCGAGTTGTAAAGACAAAGAAATGACGCCCTTATATACAGACACCGCCTGTAACAAATATTTCGGTATTACTACTTGGGAAGGCATGTACAATCTACTTAAGGAAGAAAATCCCAAAATGATGGAGGTTACAGCTATTGCAGGCTCACATGGGTCTTCTAAGGCATCTATTACAGAATTAGCATGTTCGTTCTTGCACCCGATAGCGGCAAGGCCCAAAATTCTTCCATACACAGACATGGTTAAATGAGTACTGGATAACACTGATGTCACAAACAAACAATTTAAGACTAAGGGTCAAGAACTCATGAAGTCGCTATTTCCACAAAAATTAAGCTTTATACCCTCTAACAAAAAATGTAAAAGAGGTGAAAATCGCACTAGGGAAGCCCGGATCGAGAAATGGAGGCAGTTTAGAGCTAATCGTGCATCGCCACGAAAAACCCCTCGAGATGGAAAGCCTCTAATTGCTCAGTCGCCTGTAAGCCCAAAAATTTGTAGGAAAAAGTGCTAAAGGCGAAAAGCAAAACTTGAACTTTAAAACCAGTGGTATTTATCAGGGATATTCTCAAAGTGGTATGTAGATATGTACAGCAACTGCAGACAGGCTGGAGACAGAAGGCTCAAGAAAGGGCAGAATCAATCAAAATATTAACCAAGTTGAACTGGGATTCTTACTGGGCGTATTTGGTAAAACCACACAGCCAGTGCATGAGTCTCAAATGTATCATCAATTCTGCCGAGAAGATGGCGCCAGCTCTTGCCAATTCCATTTTCGCAGGATAGCTAAAGTCGGAAGTCAGCCAGCCAACTCTCCTCAAGAAAATGTTGAATGCTTGCGATTTCAAGGAACAGATACATAGATAGTTCGTTGTTACTTTTAGTTTTAGATTCAATTTTAGTGTTAATTTTGCTTTATTTTTGCCTGAAATGAGGATGGTCATTTAAACTGTATCCTGCATTTTGTAATAAATTATTTTTAGATTTAGCTAGTAGTATTTAAACCCTTCTCATGCATTTAGAGAAGGGTCCTGAAATTTGTCAAAAACTTGTCCTCGGAACATGCACTTTTGCACCCTCCGATGAGGTTTTGATGAATGAATGGAACAGGATTTATTGATATCTGCATTTAATATCTACTACTGATGTTGCACTTGTTGGATTAAGAAGAGATAAATCATTATTGTTTGAAGCTCATGAGTAGAACTAGTTATAAATGGTACTTTTATCTCTTAACTATTTCTGCCAAAGTGATATTCATGTTTAGTTATTTATGTATGAATGCGTGAATGCTTGAGTTATCATTTGGCACTTCTGTATGGTGATAGCTATTTATTTATGCTTAATATATGAGTAGCTTATTATGCGATATGTTTTTCAAAACTGTTTCGTCTAACTTTTTATACGAAATGGTTTATCTTTATTGAATTCTTTTCTCATAGTAGTTGAATGATATTTATTACCAATTGTTATTTTAAATCATTTTAGATCGCATAACAGAAAGATTACATCCCGGGTTAGTTTAGAATTAGATATTTATGTTTATTAGAATACAATTGCATGTTGTTAGATTAGATTTAGAATAAAAGCATTTCACTTAGGAACTATTAGAAAGGAAATATCAATTCTCAACACACACACACACATATATTGGGAAACTGGTCCCATATCCCCAGTCGGACCCACTATACCAAACGGAAAAGGAGCTACTAACCAAGGTCCGGACCAGGTGCGTATCCCCCTTGTTGTAGACCCAATTTTCAGGGCTTCAACATATTTGGCACTAGAAGGAGGGCATGAACTGTGAATGGAAAGTAAGTCTAAATATAAATACCATTCTTAGAGTAAATTTCCCTCACCATCTCCCCCAACTTCTCCATCGCACTTAGAATCTTTAAATCTTGAGCAAGAAGTCGAAAGAGCAGCAGCCACTGCCACAAACCCTGACATTTTAGAGAAATCTACTATTGAACCTCCTGAAGTTGAATCTTTGATCCATAAACTTCAGCGGTTTTCTATATCACCTCAAAGATCTGATAAATCTCAAGGCAATGTGACTTCGCAATATAACCCTGCTCATCCTCTCACGAGATTAAAGAGCAAAAAGTTTGGTATTGAGCCAATTGAGTTACCTCTACCTACAAGGAAGAGAGCAAGGAAATCACCTAAAGGGTCTGATAGCGAGACTCTTTCGTCATCATCATCCATCTCAACCTCTCCACTGTGAAGTCAACCATCCACCCCTCCAATTCAGATTATTGTCCACCGGTCCACTAGAACTTCCACATCTCCTTCTCAATCATCTGGAATCATAATATCCTCATCTTCCCAACCGCAGGGATCATCTTCTGCTCTTTCCTCTGTTAGTAGTTTAGCGATGGCCCAATCTCCATGGAATAACCCAGGGGCAGTCTTAATGCCTATGCCCTTGAGTCAAATATCGGCCCATCCTGAAAAATGGCTGCCTAAGTTTAATCCTGAAGCAAGCATGCTAGTGGAAGAACATATAAACAACTTTATGTTATCTATAAATATCAATGGTGTTACTAATGAAGATGTTGTCATCCGACTCTTTCCTTACACTTTGCAAGGAGCAGCTAGATCATGGTATTTCTCATTACCATCTGGATCTATCACTAGTTGGGATATCATCCAAGAACAATTCTTGACTAAGTTCGGTGATGACAAGTCTACGGGAACACTGATCAATGACCTGTCTAACCTTAGGGCTGAGTCAAAAGAACCTATCAAAGATTTTAATTCATGTTTCAATAAACTGTTGAATAAAATTCCTACTGCTTCCAAGCCTAGAGAAGAAGTGTGAAGTGAATGGTACATCTCTGCTCTACCATCAAACATAGCAATCTTCGTTGATAGAGCTAACAAAACAACTTTAGCTGACAATATGAAGGAAGCAATAGCGGTAGAGAAACGTATCATAGCCTTAGAAAAGAAAAACGTTGTAGATGAATGAAAATATAAGAAGGTTACTTTTAAGGAATATCCCAAGAAAAAACAATCGAAAGATCCATTCGATTTAGAAGGATTGCAGAAAGTTTTGAAAACCATGTCTAACGAAAGGGTTGACATTAAGAAACAAGTAGCAGAAACTTCTTCTAAAAAGCCATACAAGCCTTATAGAAGAAATCCTTTGACCGATTCAAAGCATCCCAATGCTATCACAAGTGCTGAATCAGAAGAAGAAGAAGAGGAAATTGCCACTGAAGAACCTACCGATGAAGAAGAAGTTGTAGAGGTACAAGGTATGTGAGATTTCATCCTCCCAGATAAAGAGGATCAAAAGGCATCGCCGGTTAGTACTCAAAGTAGAAATCAACTTGATCCTCCTCAACCTACTCCTAAGCCAAAAAGCACAAGCTCAACGCCTAAGGATAAAGTCGCAGCCAAGAAAACGACACCTAAAGCGACTCGAACAAGCCCAGTCCAAACAGATTCACCAACTCCATCTAAAACATTGATTGTTTCCGATGAAATGGAGTATAATATCATATAAGACATGAAGAAGACTAGGGCTAACATCACTTTTTATGAATTAAGCAAGTTAAAACATCAGCAAAAGGTACTTTTGAAAGAATTACATGTTGTACCAGTTGCACCTTTGCCCGCCGTTGTAATCTCTCAAACTTCCCATGAGATGGGAAGACCTCCAACTAATGTGATTAATAAAGTTGATTTAAACAATATCACTTTAATTGGAGGAAGGTCGAGATCTCATACTCCCCCATTTCTTCTTACTTATGAAGTTTTCAACAAAAATTTGCATAATTGTTTAGTGGATTCTAGAGCTTCATCTAATATCTTACCAAAGTCAATATGTGCAAAGTTGAACATTCAACCTCAAAAATTTGTTATGTGCATAGTTCAGCTGAATCATCTAATCCAAAGGTATGTCAAGTTATCGACATTTTAGTTGCAGATATTGCAGAATTTTATGGCTTAATTCTTAGCAGAGATTGGTCAAAAAAACTTCATGGATACTTTGCAACCGATTGGTCGCACATGTGGCTCCCTTACAATGGTAAACCAAATCAGATAAAGGTTGAGCGAGAAAGACATCAGAAATACATAGTAACAGAAGTGGAAGGAGAAAATGAACCGGTAGCATACAGCAATAATATTATTGGCAGTTATTCTATTGATTCTTTCTTAGGAAATTTTAATGCTCATACTTCACCTTACTTAGAACATTTTGTTTTATCTCAAGTAGCAATTTTTTCTCAAACAGATAGTTCTAAATGTATAAATTTTATAGATAGTCTTGTAAATAAATATTTATTTTGGAAGTTATTCTTTGACGGTTCTAAGTCTAACGAAGGAGCAGGAACAGGATGCGTGTTAATCAGTCCAGAGGGAAACAAAACTATGCTAACTTGTAGACTCAAGTTCGATTTCACCAATAATACTGTAGAATATGAGGCTTTAGTCCAAGGATTATACAAAGCAATCAGATTAGACATCAAATATCTACAAGTCTTCAGAGATTCTGAAATTTTAATCAGACAGGTACGCAATACGATACATTGTTTATCAGTTCATTTAAAGCATTACCAATCTTTAGTTCAAGATCTGACTGAACATTTTATAGCATTCAATATTTCATCAATTCCCAAACTCCAAAATGCTAGTGCAGACCTCTTAGCTAATGTAGGTTCCAATCTCATTCCCTCAGAAGACTATAGCCCTGATCGATTTTCAATCGAAATAATCTTTAGACCCTCAATTCCTGATAACATTACCAATTGGAGGATTTTCAACGATGATCCTGATATTGTAAGCTTCCCCACCTCAAAGGGATCTTACACCAATCAGATAATTGATGAGGACCAACATGACAAACAATTGCAACAAGATAGCACTAATAATGTTATGCCAAAGTCAGTAGTCAAAATAGAAGACCTATATGATTTGAAAGATCGATTCAATAGATCTACCAATTCAAATCTTCAAAGTTCAACTCTGAACTATGAATTAGTAAATCTAGGAACTAATACCAAGCCACAAAATATCAACCTAGGCCTTGGCCTAGCTCCTGAAGAAAAATTAGCGGTTGTTCGTCTCTTGAAACAATACAAAAGTGTCTTTGTTTGGAACTACGATGAACTCAAGACTTACGACACTTCCATCATCCAACATACTATCCCAATGATAAACGATGAAAAACCTGTCCAGCAAAAGCTGAGAAAGATCCATCCTAATCTAGAAAACCAGATCAAATCTGAGCTCAATAAGTTATTGAAAGCCAAAACCATTTTTCCCGTTCGACATTCTAAATGGGTTTCAAACATGGTTCCCGCGAGAAAGAAGAACGGAGACATTAGAATTTGCATTGACTTTCGAAATCTTAACAAAGCCTGCCAAAAAGATAATTTTCCTTTTCCTCCCATGGAGCAAATATTTCAAGTCGTTGCAGGATCAGAATTAATGTCCTTCTTGGATGGTTTCTCTGGCTACAACCAAGTATTGTTCCATTACAATGATCAATTAAAGACCACGTTCATAACTAAATGGGGCACTTATGCATATCAAGAGATACCTTTTGGTTTGATCAACGCTGGTACCACATTTCAAAGCGCCATGGACAACGCATTTAAGGGATTAGTAAACAAATCAGTAGTAATCTACTTGGATGATATAACTGTATATTCCAAGAAGCGAGGCAATCATCTCAGACATTTAAAACAGATCTTCCAACGTTGTCAAAGGTATGGAATTTCACTTAACCCCAAAAAGTACCTTTTTTTCATTAAGTGAAGGAAAAATTCTTGGATTTATAGTGTCAAAATCTGGAATCCATATTGATCCTGACAGAATCAAGGAGATTCCTGAAATACCCCTACCTCACAGCAAAAAAGCTATGCAATATTTCCTTGCCCAAATTAATTTTGTAAAGATATTTGTTCCAGATTTTTCAAGAATCGTATCTCCTTTATAAGCAATGACTAAAATGAACTCAATCTTCAAATGGGGCCAAGACAAATATGAAGCATTCAATCTGATCAAGCAAGCAATTGTTAACGCTCCATCTTTAGCAACTCCAAATTTTTCTGATCCTTTCATTTTATATACATTTGCCTCTGATAGATCATATGCTGCGATACTCACTCAAGCAAATCAAGACAAGGCAGAAGCCCCAATTTCTTTTTTCAGTTCAAATCTACGGGGGGTTGAGTTAAATTATTCAAATGTAGAGAAACAAGCTTATGCTGTTTTCAAAGCAATTAAATATTTCAGACCCTTTCTACCTAAAACCCATACAAAAATCATAGTACCGTTTCCAGCTATAAGAAATCTCTTAGTACAGAAAGATGTGGGTGAGAAAAGAGCCAATTTGGTTACTGCCTTACAAGAATACGACGTAGAAATCAAACCAGCAAGTATTGTAAAAGGTCAAGGCTTTTGCAAAATGCTGGCTGGAGCATCGCTTATTTCCGAAATACCATCTGCAGAGATACAAATGTATGAGGTAAGCCTAAACGATGTTGAATCATTATACACTGATATCATATTTTATCTAAAGAACCGATATGCTCCTTCAAACCTCGATTATACCAAGAAAAGAGCTCTAAGGTTGAAGGCTAAGCAATATCAGCTCGTGAACGATGTACTTTTTAGGATAAATTATCATTTTGTTCTCCTTAGATGTCTTGAGAAATCTGAAGCTGAAAAGGTGTTGTAGGAACTCCACGATGGACCAGTAGGTGGACATTATGTTGGACATGCTACTGCACATAAAATCCTCCACGCAGGCTATTACTGGCCCACACTATTCAAAGATGCACATAGTTACGTAAGGAAATGTCAAGTTTGTCAAACTGCTGCTGGGAGACAAAAGAAACCATCGTTGCCTCTACAACCAGTCAACATTGAGCAGCCTTTTGATCAATGGGGATTGGATATAATAGGTGAGATTATTCCTCACTCTTCTAAACAGCATAGGTATATCCTTACAACTACAGATTATTTCACTAAATGGGTAGAAGCAGTTCCTCTCAAGACAGCTAATGCCAAACATATCATTGGTTTCATAGATCAGTTCATAATCACCAGGTTTGGTTTACCTTCTGCTTTAATGTTTGATAATGCATCATATTTTTCTAGAAATGATATGATTGAATTCGCACTCAAAAGAGATTTTAAGCTTAAATACTCTGCCAATTATTACCTATAGAGGAATGGGTTAGCTGAATCTATGAATAAAAACTTAATCAAAATCAATAAGTGAACCATTGATCAAACTCACAAAAATTGGCACAAGTCTTTAATATATGCTTTATGGGTAGACCAAATAATGCAAAAAGCCTCCATTGGCACCTCTCCCTTTAATTTAGTTTATGGGAAAGAAGTGGTTCTTCCAACTCATCTAGCAATTCCCTCTTTGGCCTTAGTTCAATATATTGATGAAGCACCAACTTCTTCCTTACAACTAAGGCAGCTGGAAATACTTACGCTAGAAGAGCAACGAGAATAGGCTAAAATAACTCATGCTCATCACCAAGCATTAGTAAAAGCTTCTTTTGATTCTAACATGATATCCAGAAAGGACTTTCAGATAGGAGATCTAGTTTTAAAATGGGACAAGGCTCATGAGGAAAAAGGAAAACATATGAAATTTCAACGAATGTGGCTTGGCCCTTTCCAAATTGCAGAAGTCATAGGTCCATCTACTTTTATGTTACATGATTTAACAGGAAAACGAGAGTCTTTACCTCTTAACAGACAAATCCTCAAAAAATACTTTCCATAGGAGATCATTCTTCTATTTTTGTAGATTAGTTTTTCCTTTATTTTCATAATAAAACTAGTTGTAAATAGTTACGTTTGGAATTCACGAAAAAGACAAGTATTTCTTTGAGATTTTGTTTTTACGCTTGTATAAATAGAATTTTTTTAGAAAATTGGTCATTATTATTGAAAGATACAGTCAAAGGCTATAAGCCTGGAAATGATACTAGTTTCAACCTTGTAAATTTTGATTAAAAACGACCTTTAGTGAGAAGTTGTTTTATATCAGTCAAATGAAAGGTATCAATAACAAAACGAAGACTCTCTGTAGAAAAGCTCTTTCCAAAAACTCTACCATTGTTTTCCAGAGCTATTCTTAAGGAAAAAATGACTTCCTCCCCACCTAGGGAATTACAAGCTTCAAGGAATAATCCAAAAATACACTTTAACTTAAAGAATAAGAGGTCTCATCACAAGCCGACTTATCATGATCATAGATATTATAGCTTGCTGACTTTGCCAAAACTGCATACCACAACAGGGCAATGACTCAAGATTGTTGCAATCAAAAGACAAGGGGTCTCATCACGAGCCAGCTTGTTCAGCAAAGTTATAAATCAAGTGAGTGGCATTGTCATAAATTGGCTACCAAACCAAAGCATTGTTCTTTAAGGGTTAAAAGAAAATGAAAGCAATAAGTGTGGATATGGATTTCTCTTTGAAAATTGTATATTTCTCGAAGTAGGATACAGGATCATTGTTGGGTAACAAGTAACCCTGTTGAGGCTATAAATGCCTGCTGGCAGTAGAGGCTCTACCTATGACAAATGAGCATATTTAAAACTAATTTACAGAGAAGGCTTTGTTTTTATCTATATAAACCAAGTAGTGACTGATGTAGATACAATGACTAGCTTCAGGAAGTTAACAACCAAAGTTAAACATAGAAGAAACAAACTATCATAGACAGTTGGTCTGAATCGGATCCATAAACGACTGTCAAAGAACCTTAACTGTATTGGGATGAAACAAATCTTTAAAGAATCCAAAATAGAATCAAAAACATCCTGAACCAGTGGCAATGGCAGCTAGCATGGAACGACGAGGACCTCGGTCAAAGCGCGCTGACCGAGGCCCATGGAGACTGCGCGGGAGGTCAAAGTAGCCCCTGGGAGCCCCAGATTGGGAAAAGGAGGTGATTTTCGATGCGCAATCAGTGCCTAGCGCTAATCGCGCATCACTGAGCAAACAGGGCCAAAATGGGAAAGCCCAAGTACCCGGTCGCGTGGGGGAACGAAGGACCACGAGCGGGGAAAGGTGAAAGTGCTAAAGTACGAAGGCGGGACCCGTGCTCTAGAAACAGGTAGTTTTGATCGGGGCGCCCTTGAACGGTAAGAGGTTTTGGACAGGAGCGAGCGATTCCATACACCGATCGATGCATGGCGGCGGAGGAGAGAGAAAATTGTTGTTGATCGCACATTATCAGTCGAGCAATTCAATCGTGCTCGACGTGCGTATGACATCGGATCTTGAGGAGCCCAGATCGGACGGCTGAGATTGTGCCCGATAGAAAGAAGCGGAATCGACAGGGAATTAAGCCGCGTTCTAAAGGGATTTGGAATCTGTTTGACCGCCACAGTGGAGGAAGAATGCATCCACGACGTAAATGAAGAAACGAACCAACGAAGTATCCTGGCACCAGTTAGATGGGGACACGTGGCCACTCCCTGGGTGTTCATGCTGACAGGGAACAAGGAAATCCAAGCGTAGCTACAGAAGGTGAATCAACGCAGGTGGGAGAGGAACCAAATAGGCATAGGGATCGAATGGATAAAGCCATGAATAGAGACAGTCGAATTGGGAAGAGTTGATTGGGGAACCCGAATTGAGAGGGGTCCAAGTGACCAAGAGAGACAGTGAACAGTGAACCCTGAGAGGAGGACTGAACACAGAGAACGGTAAAGCCAAGTAGAGGAGACAAAGGGCCGAGCTGACCACAGGCGGCGTCGAGCACCAGAGAGCTTGAATATTCAAGCCTTCCGATAGAGGAATCCGTCTGGACTGAGCATCAAATTTGGTTATTTACACTGTAGACCAAGGCTCACAGAGCTAGTACGAAGAAAAAGAGTCTGTGTACTCCGAGTGGCTTGGGGAATCCAAGAACCACCCTGCCAAGCAAAATCTACTTCAGGAGAACTCATATTGATTCCCTATATTTTAGTTTCTCTACTAAAAGACACAATAAAACAAGGCCACCACTGAAGCTGGACCGGAGACGTAGCCCTGGAGAATAGGGTGAACTCCTTATTAAAAACGGTTTATGTCTTTGTGTTGCTTACTGTATTTCTCTGTTGTCTTTCCACTGATTTTCTGTGTCTTGGCAATCTGATCGATCTGTTGTTTCAATAACATATAACACACACACCATCACATGAGTCTGTAATACCTTTGTCTTAATAAATCTTCAACTGAGGTCACTCATAGGGTGATTATCAGATCAAGTGGTATCAGAGCAGTAGGTTGTCAGGTTAGACAAGCTTGTGTTGGTTTAGCTGTGAATGCTCACTAGATCAAAGTTCAAATTAGGAGAAGGAGAGTTGGTGGAAACTAACCCTGAAATTGGGAGAGTCTATTCACGGAAGACAATGTCAGAGGAAGGTTCTATAGGGCCAGGCCCTCAATTCATAGAAAGTTTCCTAGCTATAAATTCTATGGTAGAATAAATGTATAGGGACTATAAAAAGCGTAAGGATGAAGATTCATCAGGCTCTAAACAAGATAAATAAGAAGATGAATCTCATTCCCATGACCACTCAAAAGGAAAGGGGAAAGAAGAAAGCTTTCCTACACCTCCTAATAGTCCTATGCATAATAAGAAATCATCTTTGATTAAACTAGATGTTAAATTTGATTTGCCTATATATGATGGAGAGCTAAATGCTGAAAAGTTGGACAATTGGATTAGACAAATTGATGTGTATTCTAGAGTACAGAACATAGACTCAGACAAGAATAAGATTCAGCTGGAAAGCCTATGCCTAGGAGGCACTACCTTGGTTTGGTGGGAAGGCTGAACCCAAACTGATATGAAGAAGCATGGCAAGACCATCTCTGTCTGAAGTGAATTTGTTGCTACAACCAAAAATCAGTTCTATCCATTAGCCTACATGCAACAAGCCATGATGAGTTGGCAAACTCTTCGGCAGTTGAAAGGGAAAAGTGTGCAAGGGTATACTCAAGAGTTAAGAAAGAGAGCATTGATGTTTGGTATCTCATTAGACTCACTAGAAACTCTTTTAAAGTACATTGGTGGTCTACACAGCTACATGAGGCATACCATCCTCATGTTTAATCCCACTAGTATAGATGAGGTATCTATACGAGCTACTCATCTGGAAGCTAGAGGAAAGAATGGAAATCCAGAAGTTGGGGGACCATCCCAACCCACTGTAAGCAAGAGCAAGGAGAAAAGAAAGTAGAAGTGGAAAGCAAGGAAGGCTAA
>APFE031347090.1:229383-252827 GCA_000404065.3 Pinus taeda
GCTTTAGAGAATGTTGAAATCAAGAAGCAGGTGCAGGAGTTGCTCGAGAAAGGGTTCATCAGGCCTAACACATCACCATGTGGGTCACCAATCGTTTTGGTGAGAAAGAAAGATGGCTCGTGGAAAATGTGCATTGACTACCGAGCACTGAATAAGATAACAATAAAAAATCGTTATCCCCTTCCTCGCATAGATGATCTTTTAGATCAAGAAGTTGTTTATTTCACCAAGCTGGATTTGCACAGTGGATACCATCAGGTCAGAGTTACAGAGCAAGATGCATGGAAGCCTGCTTTCAAAACAAAGCAGGGATTGTATGAATGGCTGGTTATGCCTTTTGGCCTAACTAATGCACCTGCTACTTTCATGAGATTAATGAATGATGTACTCAGACCTTTTATTGATGATTTGTTATTGTGTATTTGGATGACATTCTAATTTTTAGTAAAACGTGGGAAGAACATTTAAGGCATGTTAAGAATACATTAGATGTTTTGAAAAGAGAAAAACTTTATGTTAAACTCTCCAAATGTGAATTTGGCAAAACCTGTCTAAATTATTTGGGTCATATAGTAGGGGGAGGTAAATTGAAAATAGATCCCTCTAAAGTGGCAGTCATCATAAACTGGTCTAAACCCAAGTCTGCCACAGGAGTGAGAATCTTCTTAGGAGCAGCACAATATTGGAGGAAGTTCATTTCAAATTTTTCCTCAATTGCATCTCCCTTACATGCTTTGATAGGGTTGAACAAGGTGTTTCAGTGGGGAGGCAAACAGCAAAAAGCCTTCGACACCTTGAAAGAAAAAATTAGTACAACACCTGTACTAGCACTGCCAGATCTACAAAGACCATTTGAGATCCAAACTGATGCCAGTGACTATGCCATGGGAGCAGTGTTGACACAGCACGGTAAACCCATATGTTATCATTCTGAGACCTTTAATCCTGCAGTAGTTAACTATCCTACCTATGATAAAGAATTGTATGCATTAGTTTAGAGTGTGAAAAAGTGGAAACATTACTTAATGGGCAAAGAAACAGTGATACATTTTGATCATCAGCCACTTCAATATCTACACTCCCAAATTAAGTTGCAACAATCAAGACACTACAGATGGATGGGTTTTCTACAACAGTTTGATTTAGTCATCAGATATAAAAAGGGTATACATAACAAGGTTGCAGACATGTTATCTAGACCCATTATAAATGCATCTACCATACTTAAGCATAATTTTGTGCTGCATGAAAGCTACCTAGAACAGTATGCTCAGGATATGGACTTTAAATATGTATATGCAACTTTGAGTCAAGGCAAAAGAGTAGAAAAATTGGACTATCATGTGAAGGACCTAATCTTATATCATTATCTGAAACTCTGCATTCCACAAACTGAGAGAGTAAATATAATTAGGGAAGCACACACTTCTCTGATATCAGGTCACTTTGGGGTAAGTAAAACAGTTTCACAACTGCAAAGTTTCTGCTATTGGCCGAAAATGAGTGAGACAGTTTCTATATATGTAAAGGGGTGTGCTATGTGTGCTAAAAGCAAGCCCAACAATAGAAAACCAGGCTTGTACACTCCATTGCCAATTCCTTCTCACCCTTGGGAAAGCATTTCCATGGATTTCGTTGGAGGACTGTCTAAATCTAGGAAAGGTAATGATTATCTATATGTTGTTGTGGATAGGTTCAGGAAAATGTGTATTTTGATACCCTGTAGTAATCAGATTACAACTGAACAAACTGCAAAATTATTCTTTGAACATGTATGGGTTCATTTTAGATTACCCACTTCTATTGTATCTGATCTAGACACCCGATTTGTGGGGAAGTTTTATTCAAGTCTGTGAGAACTAATGGACACCAAATTAAATAAAAGCACAGCTTTTCATCCACAGATAGATGGCCAGACAGAAGTAGTTAACAGGACGGTGATCCAGTTACTGAGAGGATATTGCAGCAAACACCCTAAGCTTTGGGATGAACACTTGTGTTATGTGCATCATGCTTACAATAGAGCCAGACACTCTTCTACCCGGAGATTTCCTTTTGAGACCTGTTTCATGCCAAGGTCTCCTTTGGATTTTATCTTTGGTAAAGATACCATGGTTGATAGACACAGTGATGTGGACAAGGCAACTAAGTTCATTGAACAGATCCAAGAGATCCACTAGGCAATACAGGAACAACCAGAAAAGAGCCAGGCCAAGTACAAGGCTAGGAATGATAACCATCGGATGGAGCATAATTTTCAAGTTGGAGACCAAGTCTGTTTGTACATCAGCAAGGACAGGATGCAAGGTGAAGGTAAAAAGTTAAAACCTATCAGGTATGGACCCTTCAAGATACTTGAGAAGGTTAGTGAAAATGCTTTTCGCCTTGATCTACCAGCTTACATGCACATCTACTTAGTCGTGAACGCAGATTGCTTGAGGTTGTTTGAACCTTCAATGATTGAGGACCCTAAAGAGCAGAGTCAATTACTTTCTGTTGATGACCTACTACTTGAATATCTTAGTGGATTACAGGAAGACACAGTGCCAGACAGGAAGGTAAGGATGACGTGCAGTGGACAAGTGGAATACCTCAGGACTGGAATTAAAGGTTTGAAGCCAAGCAGTGCGAAGTGGATTGAGATTGCGCCAGTGAGGCAGTAGTTTCCTCACTTAGTCGATGCATGAAGAAAACCAACTTTTGGTGGTCCAAAATCTCTTTCAGTGGGAAGGCGATGATCCGAATCGGATCCATAAACGACTGTCAAAGAACCTTGACTATATCAGGACAAAACAAATCTTTAAAGAATCCAAAACAGCATCAAAAACACCCTGAAATAGTGGCAATGGTAGCCAGTGTGGAACGACGAGGACCTCGGTCAAAGCACGCTGACCGAGGCCCATGGAGCCTGCGCGGGAGATCAAAGTAGCCCCTAGGAGCCCCAGATCAAGAAAAGGAGGTGATTTTTGTTGCACGATTAGCACTATAGTTGGGCGAACAGGGCAAAAATGGGAAATCCCGAGTACCCGGTCGCATGGGGGAACCAAAGGACTGTGGGCGGGGAAAGGTGAAAGTGCTAAAGTATGAAGGCGGGACCCACGCTCTGGAAACTGGTGGTTTTGATTGAGGTGCCATTGAACGGTAAGAGGTTTTGGATAGGAGCGGAGCGATTTCAAACACCGGTCGACACATGGCGGCGGAGGAGAGAGAAAACCGCCATTGATCGCGCGTTGTCGTTCGAGCAAGTCAACCGCGCTCGATGTGCATATGATGTCGGATCTTGAGGAGCTCAGATCGGACGGCTGAGATTGCACCCGATAGAAATAATTGGAATTGACAGGGAATTAAGCCGCGTTCTAAAGGGATTTGGAATCTGTTTGACCGCCACAGTGGAGGAAGAACGCATCCACGACGCAACTGAAGAAACGAACCGACGAAGCATGTTGGAACCAGTTAGATGGGGACACGTGGCCATTCCTTAGGCGTTCATGCTGACGGCGAACAAGGAACTCCAAGTGCAGCTGCAGAAGGTGAATCAACGCAGGCGGGAGAGGAACCAAACAGGCATAGGGATCGAATGGCTAAAGCCATGAATAGAGACAGTCGAATTGGGAGGAGTTTATTGGGGAACCCAAATTGAGAGGGGTCCAAGCGACCAAGAGAGACAGTGAACAGTAAACCCTGAGAGGAGGATTGAACACAGATAACAATAAAGCCAAGCAGAGGAGATAGAGGGCCGAGCTGACCACAGGCGGCGTCGAGCACCAGAGAGCTTGAAGATTCAAGACTTCCCATAGAGGAATTCGTCCAAAATAAGCGTCACATTTGGCTCTTTCCACTGTAGACCAAGGCTCACAGAGCTGGTAGGAAGAAAAAGAGTTTGTGTACTCTGAGTGGCTTGGGGAATCCAAGAACCACACTGCCAAGCAAAATCTGCTTCAGGAGAACTCATATTAAGTCCCTGTATTTTAATTTCTCTGCAGAAAGACACAATAAAACAAGGCCACCACTGAAGCTGGACCAGAGACGTAGCTCTAGAGAATAGGGTGAACTCCTTATTAAAAATTGTTTGTGTCTTTGTGTTGCTTACTCTATTTCTCTACTATCTTTCCACTAATTTTTTGTGTATTGGCAATCTGATCGATCTTTTCAATAACATAGAACACACACACCAGCACATAGTCTATAATACCTTTGTCTTAATAAATCTTCAACTGAGGTCACTCATAGGGTGATTATCAAATCAGCAGCTAAAAGCATGATGTACTTTATCTTTCTATAATAAAGTTTGATTTTATGGAAAATTTTCTGTTTTGGAAGTTTAGAAAATTCAAAAGAAAAGCAGAGATAACTGGTTCTTCCAAGTGAATCGCCAATTGTTGTGGCCAGCAACAACCCCCCTTCTTATTTATTTTTATCACTAATACTAAATAAGTGGGGACCCCTATTCAAAAATTCAAAAAATCGATTAATGTTTGTATTTCCTTTTTCAATAAAACTTACTATCATAAACTTAGGAGAATACCCTTGAAAAATATGAAAGGCTTAAGTTTTATGATAAGTTAGAATAAAATCACTCCTTAAAGAAACATCGCATACAAAAAAGGTAATGGATACCTCCCTACAAGCAGAATCCTAAGATTGTGAAATTGCGATGCGAAACTACGCACTAAAAACATTCATCGCATCGCATGCCTCAAACATCACTTACGTTGAAATACTTCAAATCGCCGATATGCGATGGCACATATCGCAAATCGCATTTCGCAGAAAACACATTAATGGATGATTGTCATACTCTATGAACTGGCGATATTGCGATTCCATGATCTAAGATATTGCAAAACAAATCGCAAATCGCCTTATCACAGATCTTCAGGGCTCGCTGTTCGAAAAAAAGATTTTTCCATAAATCGAGACCCGATTATGCGCGTTAATGTTAATAAATGAGTTATTTGGCAATCATTAATGAAATATGGTATTGAACTAATCGAGGAGCCATTTCACATAAGGCGGTATATTTTATATGTTTTCAGCATTTAAAGCTTTCCTGTCACCTTTTACTTATCATTACTCTTGCCTCATTTGTAAACTATAGGAACGAAGAGTAGAGAAGTATACATAGCAGTGTCCAGGATATTATGGGAAAGAAGGGTAAAGCCCTGAGTTCTGAAGACAAATAAATGATGCCCTTATACACAGACACCGCCTGTAACAAAGATGCCAATATTACTACTTGGGAAGGCCTGTACAGTCTACTTGAGGAAGAAAATCCCAAAATGATGGAGGTTACAGCTATTGCAGGCTCACATGGGTCTTTTGAGGCATCTATTACATAACTAGCATGTTCGTTCTTATACCGGATAGCAGCGAGGCCCAAAATTCTTCCATACACGGACATGGTTAAATGAGTACTATATAACATTGATATCACAAATAGACAATTTAAGACTCAGGGTCAAGAACTCACAGAGTTGTTATTTCCACAAAAATTAAGCTTTATACCCTCTAACAAAAAATGTGCAAGAGGTGAAAATCGCACCAGGGAAGCTTGGGTCGAGAAATGGAGGCAATTTCCGATGTGCATCGCCAGGAAAAACCCCTCGATATGGAAAGCCTCTAATTGCTCAATCGCTTGTAAGCCCGGAAATTTCTAGGAAAAAGTGCTAAAGGCGAAAAGAAAAACTTGAAATCTAAAACCAGTGGTATTTATCAGGGATATTCTCAAAGTGGTACATAGATATGTACAGCAACTGCAGACAGGCTGGAGATAGAAGGCTAAGAAAGGGTAGAATCAATCAAAAGATTAACCAAGTTGAATTGGGATTATTACTAGGCGTATTTAGTAAAACCACACAGCTAGTGCATGAGTCTCAAATGTATCATCAATTCTGCCAAAAGATGGCGCCAGCTCTTGCCGATTTTGTTTTTGTAGGACAGCTAAATTCAGAAGTCAGCCAGCCAACTCTCCTCAAGAAAATGTTGAATGCTTGCGATTTCTAGGAATAGATACACAAATCGTTAGTTGTTATTTTTAGTTTTAGATTCAGTTTTAGTGTTAATTTTGTTTTATTTTTGCCTGAAATGACGGTCATTTAAACTGCATCCTACATTTTTGTAATAAATTATTTTTAGATTTAGCTAGTAGAATTTAAACCCTTCTCATGTATTTAGAGAAGGGTCCTGAAATTTGTCAAAAACTTGTCCTCAAAACATGCACTTTTGCACCCTCCGATGAGGTTTTGATGAATGAATGGAACAGGATTTATTGATATCTGCGTTTAATATCTACTACTGATGTTGCACTTTGTACTCTTAGTGGATGTTGGATTAAGAAGAGATAAATCATTATTGCTTGAAGCTCATGAGTAGAACTAGTTATAAATGGTATTTTTATCTCTTAACTATTTCTGCCTATGTGTTAAAGTGATATTTATGTTCAGTTTTTTTATGTATGAATGAGTGAATGCTTGAGTTATCATTTGGAACTTTTGTACAGTGATAGCTAATTATTTATGCTTAATATATGAGTAGCTTATTATGTGATATGTTTTTCACAACTGTTTCGTCTAACTTTTTATACAACATGGTTTATCTTTATTGAATTCTTTTCTCATAGCAGTTGAATGATATTTATTACCAATTGTTATTTGAAATCATTTTAGATCGCATAATAGAAAGATTACATCTCGGGTTAGTTTAGAATTAGATATTTCTGTTTATTAGAATACAATTGCATGTTGTTAGATTAGATTTAGAATAAAAGAATTTCACTTAGGAACTATTAGAAAGGAAATATCAATTCTCAACACACACACACACATTATATATTGAGAAACTAGTCTGATATCCCTAGTCAGACCCACTATACCAAACGGAAAAGGAGTTGCTAACCAAGGTCCGGACCGGGTGGGTATCCCCCTTGTTGTAGACCCGATTTTTGAGGCTTCAACAAAATGAAAGAGTTCGGTTAAGGGAGAAAAGTGCCACGGTGGAAGAAGAAGTCAAGAAGCTTGAGGAAGGAATAAAGAAGGACTTTCTTGATAAGAAAACTGTGGTGATAAAACAGGATGCGCACAATTACGTTGACAAATTTGGGGACTACCATCAAGATTTTATCATCTTGATGCCTTGGATCGGGCCACATATTACTAAAGGGATCATCGATGGTGGCACGATGCAATTGGTGAAGTCAAATGGTGAGCCTTTCCCAGGATAAGTAAATGATTGATGGTTGAATCCATATACGAGGGGCGTGGCCACCTGACTAGCTGTGGGAAGCACATTCTTAGCACTCTAGGCAGTTGAAAGGAGGCGTGGGACTATAAACTACTCTACTTGAGAACTACACGATGACAGGACAGCACATGAGAGCAAAGTGTCACAAGGTCTGCGACAGTGCAAGGATAGTTGCACTGTCGCGTGGGTTGGCTGGAAAGTAACCGTTATAGTCACTATTCATGATGTGATGCTTGGTTTGAGACCAAATGGAGCTGGTGGAAGGCATTTAAGGTAGGATTTATGGGCTAGATTTGGGAAAATCTTCCACCAAGGGAGCATTAATGAACAGGGTTTGGGGGGAACAGTCGAATTCAAATTCAAAAGGCGATATAACTTGCAAAGGGATGCCCGGAAAACAACACTTGGTCATTTGAGAATTGAGCTATTGTGCACCTAGAGATCTATGAACCTAGATCCGTTTGATGTTGTGAAGTCGAAGGCATTGTTTGAGCACCTACCTGAGCCATTGAGAGATTTGTGGAACCACAGTATGACCACACCAGAGGAAGCCATGGATATCGGCGAAATGACTGCTAAAGAGGCTGTGCAGGCCATGAAAACAGGAGATGCCCTTGAGAGCACCAAGATAGTCACAGAAATCCCTAAATCACAGTGCACACCAAGACCTAGGAAGGATAAGCAGCCCATGGTTCCAGTGTGCGTGTCCCCTAGAAACCCGTTGCGAACTAAACTGACCATGGAAGAAAAGGGGAAAGTAGTTAATCTGGAAACCGATGAAGAGGAGGAAGACCTTAAGGAAATCCTTGTCGAAGAGGAGGATGAAATGGAGGTGGAAACCAAGGATACAGACCCTCTAACCAGGCTGCTCACGTATGTTCCTCCACAGAAGGGAAAGGCAAGGGTGCCCAAGGACCTAGATGAGAGAAAGAGTGCTCTGCAAACTCCGTTACTACCTGACGATATCATTTTTGAAGGAGCACACTTGGGATGGGTTTTGAGTCTAAATTTTGAAGACTGAGATCTTGTGGACCACAAACAGTCCCCACACTTGGAAACTATGCAGCTCATGAAGCTGAAGAAAAAAACTGCGATGGGAGTCATAGAGTTGGAGCCACACAAGTGGTTGTGCGGAGTAGAGAAAGTAGGGTTGTTGAACTTGCTTAGGGTGCCGCATTACCATCACACCCCAGTAACTATATTTGTCATCAGGAAGCTACTCTGCTTGGTGCATGATGGGTGTTTATGGCTGGAGGAGCCCATTCCCATCACGCACCACCTAATTCAAAGAATTACCCGAATCCCTTGCAAGGCGGAGGACCCAATGGATATTTCAGAGGGTAAGAGCACCGACTTGGCCATCACAGAGGCCATGAAGGAAAAATTCAAGCTGGAGAAGAAGAAGAAAGGGTACGCAATCTCCAGTATCAACAATAAGACATTCAAAGTTGTCACCCATATATTGGCTGGCAAGGTTATGTGGAAATGTTGCGCGGATAAGGTGCCCGCGCCGGTGGTAGAACTTGCCACGCAGTGTGCAGAGGGAGTCCAGTTTAACTAGTCAAAGTACCTGTGCAAGGAGTTCCTGGAGAATTGTCACGAGGCACAGGAACAGGGGAAGACCTTCCACTATGCATGGCTTCTGTTGTCCATAGTGATGGTAGCTTGGGAATTGCCTAAGGATAGCAAGTTCCCCACAATTGCACGGGATCTTCCAGAGGCAACGAAGTACACTTCGATATGGGCCACTAGAGATGTGAAAAGAATCTGAGACAGTAAGATATTCTTGGTGTTCATGGAGATGAACATCAAAATGGGGATTAACCACAAGCCGTGGCTATCACCCACTATCTATAATAGTCTACAAAGCTTCGCGGAGTTCAAGGCAGACTTCCATCATGTGTACATTAGGGCGCAAAAGGACCCCATGAAGAAGTGGAATGAACGGTCGTACCTGGCCACTGATGATGTCATATTCACCGTGCTTGAGTCATTGCCACCGGACTGTTGCGCTCTAGCCATCTCCACGATTGAATCCAAGAACTTCGTTGCACAAAGGAAAAAGGAGGAGGCAAAACTGCGAATGGGGTAGTTGGTAGAAAAGAAAAGAAAAGAGGTTGAAAAGAAGGAGTGCGAGGGCTATAAGTAGCCCTCGCCTGAGGAAGATCCTAAGACAGAGGAAGGTGGTATGGACCTAGAAACAACAACTACACCATTGAAGCGCCAGTGCCCAAGAGAGCATGTGGGTCCATGAAAGAAGTCGAAAGCTTCTAAGACTTCTTTCGACCCGATCACCCTCACAGAAGGAGATCTCCATGATATAGGGGAGACGATGCATAACGTCACCGCAGAGGCCCTCCAGCAGCTTGCAGAGGAGAACTGGATTGTGTTGGGGGTCCTCTAGGCATAGATACAGGAGTTGTAGGTGCGCACTCCTTAGGCTAGTACTCTCTTGACCAGCCTTGCAGTAGGAATGGCCACGAGTCAGGAAATGTTGCATGTTTGCATGACCAACACCATAGTGCTACCAGAGGGGGCATTGGTTATAGATAATGAGGCTAACAGGCCTACAGTCAGTGCGTTAAAAGGAGTAGCGATCAACATGGTTGCGCTCCCTCAAGAGACACTTTATGTTCTATCGGACGGAGTGACTGCAGAACTGCGAGCTAGGGAGGGTCACACACTACAGGTGTTGAGCGAGCAGAAAATTAATATGGAACAATTGAGCCTACATCGTAACGAGGTAGTGGCACAGAACTGGCAGATGGTGCAGGTGGTGGAGGAGGCCTGCTAGATGGTCCCTGAGTTGGCCATCCCAACGGAGGCACCAACAAAGGCACGCATCCAGAGGTTATCATTAGGAGTGTGTGAGGCATGAGAAGAGATGGATAAGGTCCAGCTGGAGCTGAACCTTTAGATAGTAGTGCTACTATTGAAGGCATGGCCTTCAACTCCTCATGAGGTAAGGGAACAGCACGCCAGCGCCAATACATCAGGGATGGAGGAGATCAGCAGTGCAGGGAAGGACTGTACCAAAATGTTGGAAGAGTCATTCGAGGTCCTCATCACTCTGCAAGAGGACCCAAACATACAGCACTTAGAAACAGAGGTGCGTGAGCTGCAGAAAAGATAAGATGATATAAAAGGGGACCGTGCAGATGGTGGCCCTTACACAAAGCCTTGTGCGGATGCATCAGGCCAAAGTGCTTAAGGAGCAGGTAGACATAGCATGGCACAAAGAAGCGATTTTGAAGGCGCGTGTCCAGCGTTGGATAGAGGAGGCATTCGTCATCACAGCCTCGATCGAAGCCAAGCTCGCGCAGATGTAGGGAATGTAGGAGAAGATACAAGGAAGCAATTCAGATACAATAGTCTCAAAATAGTGTGTACAGGAGATACAACATGCAGCTGCTCAGTGAGTTGTCGATCTTGCAGCAGTTTGGACAGAGTTGGGAGGTCTCCACACGAAGATCTATGCATTGACAGAGTGAGTCGAGCGTGAGTCATGATGTTTGTGTTGGGGGCCTGTTGGGGGCTTGTTGGGCGCGAGATCCCCCAAGGCAAGTTTTGGGGCTTAAAGCCCATATTTTGACCAAATCCAACGTAAAGACTTCGGGTTTTGCGAGCGCGGAGCGCAGGGATTGTAAACGAGTCATAGGGTTGTCCACCCTCATTTTTGTAATGTAATGTTGGCTTTAGAAATCTACCCATGGTTCATGGACCATGGGATTGTATAAATAGAGTGAGGCTATAAGTTAAGTTAACCAAAGTAAGAAATATCTAAGGATAAATAATTGAGTCTTATCTATGTGTAAATTCAAGTATCTGGGTTGTAGAGTAAGAGAAGGCTTTGTAGTTGATTGCGCAGAGGCCTAGTAGTCCGCAGCTAAGTGCGCGGGGCAGTCGAGTCTGTAACCTTTGGAGAAGTAATAAAGAGAAGTTTACATCATTTCTGTGTATCGTTTTCATGTTTTATGCATTGAATGTATCAGGTATAAATTGCATTTCTATTGTTTATATGATGCGCGAATTTATACGAATGTGTTGATAAAGTGAATATAAGATAAAGTATATATTTACGGGAAGATAACTAACTGTTATAAGAAGATAAGTAAAATATGCGGTGTAACTTGGGGAAGTAGTGCAGATCGCTACTAGGGCAACGTGAAATCACCTCAACCCCTAGTTAGGTCTATACAGAGGCGATTATAATTTATTGCGAGGACCTCGCAGGTCAAGATAATGCGCGAAGGTATTTACAGTTGGACTAAACCAACCCCTCGGACATCTCAAGGGTGCAGAAAATTGGTTCTAGCAACCCGCCATACTGCTTCGGGTGAGACCTCAGTCTGCGCTCCGCAGACTGTTGCCGAAAGGGCCAGTAGTACATGGGTTTTTTTGGACAATTAACTCTGAACCTGGGTTAGGCCCCCTCAAACCAACAAAGGGCACTTCAAAAGGGATTGTAAATCTAAAGCTCCCAAGAAAGGAAAGGGATCTGATGATGCTCCTTTTACAGAGGTGAAAACCACCTCAAATGAAGGTGGGGATGTGTACTTGGCTTCTTCTTAAAGTACACGTGTAGATCATGAGGCATGGTTGATTGACTTAGATGCATCCTTTCACTTCACTCCCCATAGAGAGTAGTTTTGCGAGTATGAGATATATGATGGTGGTGATGTCTTCTTAGGGGATGACAGGAAGGATAGAATTGTTGGTCACATAAAAGTCAAGCTGAAGTTGGAAGATGGAAGGATTAGAATAATTCCAAGTGTTCTACATATTCCTGCATTAGCCAAAAATCTGATTTCTATAAGCAAGCTGGATGATGCAGGTGTAAAAACAATCTTTGAAAAAGATACCTACAAGATGGTTAAGGGAGCACTGGTATTGATGAGGGGAGTTTAGATTGGAACTATGTACAAGCTTCGAGGTAGCACTATTATTGATGGTTGCAATAGTTTTTTGGTTCCTAAAAGTGGAACATAAAATCTAGTGGTCTTTGGAGAAAAGGTCATGTTATGGCATCAAAGGCTTGGACATATTGGAGAGAAGAGCCTTCAAATACTTCATGGTAATGGTATGGTAGAAGGTATGTCTAATAGCTCTATGGATTTTGATTTCTGTGAAAATTGTTTATATGGGAAGCAGAATCGGGTGAGTTTCCCCTCTGGTGGTAAGAGGGTGAAACATATATTAGAGCTTGTGGATAGTCATGTGTTTGGATCTATTTTGGTTCCATCACTGGGAAAGTCTGTGTACTATGTATCATTTATAGATGACTTCTCAAGGAATACATAGATATATTTCCTTAGGAAGAAATTGGAAGTCTTTGATAGGTTTAAAGAATTTAAGGCTCTGTTGGAAAACCAGATAGAGGAGAAGATAAAGGTGTTGAGGACAGATAACAGTGGAGAGTTTTGCAGGAAGGAATTTGAAGAGTTCTATAAGAAGTGTGGTATAACACAACAGAAGACTACTCTAGACACACCTGAGCAAAAATGGAGTTTCAGAAAGAATGAACAGGACATTGATGGAAAGGGAAAGAAGCATGCTCAGTGGTGTTGGGTTAGGACAAGAATTTTGGGCAGAGGAAGTGGAGACTGCATGTTACCTAGTCAACAGATCACCTTCATCAATGTTGGAGGATAAGACTCCATAAGAGGTATGGACTCGTAAAAAACCTTCTCTTTCACATCTGAGGGTATTTGGATGTGATACATGTGTACATGTTCCAAAGGAGAAAAGAACAAATTTGGATAGTAATATGAAAGGTGCATATTTATTAGGTATAAGGATGGTTTAAAAGGTTATAATCTTTGGAACCCAGAAACAAGGAAGGTTGCGAACAACCAAGATGTGGTGTTTAGAGAGGTGAAAGATGTTATTAAACATGAAGCCCGACCTGAGAAGATAGATTTTGAGCTAAATGAGGAAGAATCAGACTTTACAGTAGAAGAGGAATCAAAAGATGAAGAGCCATAAAATCCAATTGTGAGAAGATCAATTCGAGAAAGAAGGCAGCCAAAAAGGTATATTCCATCTGCTTTCTGTTCAAATTTTTCTTTACCTATTGCTAGATGATGATCCCAGAACTATGAGGGAAGCAATAGATTCAGAGGATGGAAAACTCTGGAAAGAGGCAATGGTTGATGAAATGGCATCTTTGCACAAAAATGAGGCTTGGGATCTGGTGGAGTTGTTGGCTGGAAGGAAACCCATTAGCAGAAAATGGGTGTTTAAGAAGAATATGAATGCACAAGGAAAGGTGGAGAAATACAAAGCTTGATTGGTAGCAAAAGGTTATTCCCAAGTGTCGGGAATTGATTTTGGTGATATTTTTTCTCTTGATGCCAAGGTAGCTTCTATTATATTACTTGTCTATGTTATTGTTTCTTTTGATTTTGAGGTAGAACAGATGGATGTCAAGACAAAATTTCTTCACGAGGATCTGGAAGAAAAGATCTACATGAAGAAACTTGAAGACTTTTTAGTGAAGGGTAAGAAAGAACTAGTATGCAAGTTAAAAAAGTATTTGTATGGGTTAAAACAATCACCAAGGATGTTGTATCAAAAATTTGATACATTTATACGGGGACTTGGCTTCACCAAAAGCAAAGCAGAACATTGTGTGTATCTTAAATTAATTGGTGATTGTGTTATTTATCTGGTCTTATATGTGGATGATATTTTGTCATTTGGAAATGACAAAGAAATTATCCAGGATTTGAAGATCCAATTGTCCTCCAAATTCGACATGAAAGATCTTGGTGTTGTAAACTATATCTTGGGCATGGAAATTAAACGAGATCGGACAAAGAGGAAGCTCTAGTTAAACCAGAGGAAGTATGTCGAGACAATACTGCAAAGGTTTAATATGCAGGATAGTAAACCGATGAGGGTTCCTATTCTTGTAGTTGTAAAGTTATATGTTAAACAGTGTCCCAAGACATAAGAAGAGGAAGAGGAAATGTCTTGTGTTCCATATGCAAATGCAATCAGTAGCCTAATGTATGCAATGGTTTGTACTAGACTAGACATTGCACATGTAGTGGGAATATTGAGCAGGTTTAAGTCAAAACCAGGGAAGGAGCATTGAACAGCAGTGAAGTGGGTTTTCAGGTATTTGCATGGCACTAGTGATTATGGTTTGTGATACCAAGGAAGACTAGGATTGGAAAGAGTTTTGGACATCCATGGATTTGTTGATGCAAATTGGGTTGGAGATTTGGATCAAAGAAGATCCACAAGTGGGTATGTGTTTAACCTATTTGGAGGTGCAGTCAGTTGGATGAGTAAGAGATATTTTGTAGTGGCACTTTCAACTACATAGGCAGAATACATGGCAGCCACTCATGCAAGCAAGGAAGCAATTTGGTTGTATAGATTTTGTTCAAGTATGGGGTTAGTACAACGACCTATAAGGATAGACTGTGACACCCAAAGTGCAATTTTCTTGGCAAAGAACCCTGCGTATCATTAAAAGACAAAGCACATCGATGTTCAATATCACTTTGTGAGGGATATGGCTGAGGTCAAAAAGGTGTTGCTGGTAAAGGTGGACACTTTGAAGAATCCTGTAGATGCATTGACAAATTCTGTGAGCACTAAGAAATTCTCTTGGTGTACAGAAACAATGGGCATTGCAGGGCTGGATCAATGACTAAGCTCTCTTGTGGCCTTCTGTGGAAAGAAAACAACAAGTTGGAGAATGTTGGGTTGTGTTATATTCTTTGCATGACTACCCATGCGCAGATCAACCTATGGTTTTTTGCATGGGTTTTGCACATGGTTTTGGGCATGATGGTTTTCTATCCATGGTATTTTGTAGATATGGTCAAGGAACTATGGTTATGTTCTAATCCAGGGTTAATGGATTGGGTTTTATGGATGCTTCAGCATGTATATATATGTATTGTAACATTAAAAGGAATATAATGAAAAAATCAATCTGGTAATCCCGGTTTTGAGATCCAGAGGAAAATCTACGTGTATATATGTTTTATGTTCTATGCTCTCGCCATTGTTTATTTTCTAATTTTAGAATTCGTATGCAAGTAATTTATGTACATGGTTAAAACCTACATTTACCTTTGATGTACCTGCTCTTGAAATCAAACTCACTGATTTTGGCCAACCATCTAGCCTTCCTAGCATTTAGATTCAGCTGGTCAAACAAACACCTAAACCCAATGTGATCACTCATAAGTAAAAACCTCCTACCAAGAAGATAATGTCTCCACATCTTCAATGCATGTATGATCATTGCTAACTCAAGATCATGTTTCGGGTAGTTTTGCTCGTGCTTGTTTAGTTTTTGGGACTCATAGCATACCACCTGTCCATTCCACATAAGAATTCCACCAAGCCCTCTCTTGTAAGCATTTTTTCATACCACAAACTCTTTGTCCGGATCTGCAATCTGTAGCACTATTGCATGTGTCAACAACTGCTTAAGTTTCTCAAAGCTAGCCTCATACTCCTCTTTCCATTCAAATTTCGTACCTTTCCTTTGCAATGATGTTATAGGATAAGAAACCTACGAGAAGTTCTCGATGAACCTCATGTAATAGCCTGCCAGACCCATGAAATATCTCACCTCATCCACACTCTTAGGAGCTACCCACTCCATGATCACCCTTATCTTCTCTAGATTTACTCCAATGCCCTCCTTGGAGACAACATGTCCCAAGTAGTGTACCTCAATTGGAAATAAACTACACTTGTCGAGCTTAGCATACAACTGATTCTCCCTCAACAACCTCAACACTGCTTCTAAATGCTTAGCATGCTCTTCCTCATTTTTAGAATATACCAGTATATCATCAATGAACATAATTACAAACATATCCAAATATGAATGCAACACACTATTCATCAAACACATAAATGTAGTTGGAGAATTAGTCAAGCCAAATGGAACAACAATGAACTCATAATGCCCATACCTGGTCTGGAAAGGAGTCTTGTAAATATCCTCCTCTTTGATGCATACCTGATGGTATTTGGATCTCGAATCAATCTTCGATAACATTGTTGCCCCCTTCAGCTGATCGAACAAGTCATCAATCCTCGTCAAAGGGTACCTATTCTTGATAGTCACTTTATTCAAGTGCATGTAGTCAATGCATAATATGCATGTACCATATTTATTCTTCACGAACAATATTGGTGTGCCTCAAGGTGATACACTTAGCCTAATGTATCCCTTGTCCAACATTTCCTTCAACTGTAGATTTAACTCAACCAACTTAGGTGTGCTCATCCTGTAAGGTGCTTTTGATGCTAGAGCTGCCCTTGACACTAACTCAATAGAAAAGTCTACCTCCCTATGAGGTGGAAACTTTGTATTGTCCTCAGGAAATACATCCTAAAACTACTACAAAACTAGGTACTTTCTCACACATCTACATCCTCAACCTCCTTACCTTTATCACTAGAAATGTGTACTACAAATAACATACACCCTTTGCTACGACTACGCTTTTCTTACATATTTGTCACCATCCTAACTGATGTGGCTTTCTTCTTGCCTTGCAAGACTCTTGGTTCTGCATTGTCATCAATACACTGAATAGCTTTATCATATCAGTGTACCTTGGTTCTATGAAGATAAAATCAATCCATTCCCATTGAAAATATTGTATGATCGCAACAATAATACATTTCTATCTTCTATGGTAGACATACCATTCAAGTCAAATGCGCAAGCTCTTACCCAATGATGAACTCACTTCTTTGTACCTGCAGCCAATTACACTAACCAAAACTTTGCATGCAATTCCTTACTCGAACCACACTTGTCCACCAAGTTAGGACCAACATAGCTATAATTAGATCTAGGGTAAATCAAAATAGAAATAAATTGATCACAAAGCTTACCGTCCATCTCAATGATAGGTGCTTGTTGTTCTGCCTGTTTGTTGTCCACTGCTGCATAAATATGAGGAATACTCTAGCCAACATTCCCAATAGCTTGTGTCTCTTATGCATTCTATATCTTAGGCCTACCACCCTGATGTTGTAGACAATCTCTCTTAAGGTTCTCCTCTCCACATGTCCAACACTCCAACCAACCAATGCCCTCACCTCTATGTTATTATTGTTGTGACCTGTGTCCCTGTCTAGCTACATTGAACTTCTATTGCGGTGCCATATTTTCTTTCCCATCTGCATTCTGAGGCCTTGTTCTCTTAGGCTTCCATTTACCTCTACCTTTGTCATTTCCCTTCCATCCTTGATGAGATTCATTCTTACACTTTGATTGTTCATAGAAATGCTTCAATTTCCCAATGAAGTCCTCAACTGACCAAGGCTCGTCATACTCAATCTGATCTCTAAATGCTAATGGAAAACAATTGAAAAATATTTGAATTTTATCCTTCTCGTCAGTAAGATATGGTACATACCTCAATAGCTCCAAAAACTTGGTCGTGTACACTTCATCTATCATTGACCCCATCATTAGCTCATAAAATTCTTTGGCCTTACTGTCGTTGTACCTCTCTGACAAGTACTTCTTCTTGAAAAGCCTCTTGAACTCCTGCCAACTCAAGTCATATTGTCCTGATGTCTCTGACCTGCTTAACATCTTCCCACTAGATGTATGCTTTACCTTTCAAGTTGGAGATAAATATGTTGGCCTTCATGTTATCTGTGTACTCATGCAACTCAAATAATTTGTTCATCCCAAGTATCCAAGCCTCTGCATCTTCCAGATTCTTCACATCTCCATCAAAAGTAGGTGGCTTCACATTCTTAAACTCCTCCATCATATATCCCTTATCACTCCTCCTGTAAGGATGATAACAATGACAATCATGATGTCTATCAGAACCAAAACTAGAATAGTACATGCACTCGTTGCCCCTCCTATCCGAAGTGTCCAACAACTTGCCATCTCTCATTGTATCAAATCTATCCAACCTATGTCTACCACGATACCTACTGCCATATGCCCCATTATTTCTATCCTCATGTCCATGGCTAATCTAAAGCAGCCCTTGTCACTGCAAGTCTGACAAAATCTGAATAAGTATGCATTAACCTCTTCTTGCTTCTCTTGTGCTTGTATGATCCAGTCATTATCTGCCTTACAACTCCTTATATCTTCCTTCAAACTTCTCTATGTATCTTCCAAATTAGAAGTGTGCCCTGCACCATGCTATTCATCTGATGCATAGGGATATTCTATGTAGTCTTCCACCTTGCTAGCCATTTGATCTTTTTCATGTAATGCATAATATGTCAGATAAACCAAATCACAATAAATCAACTAACCTTAGCATAATTCGGGGAGGATACCTCGTCTTCCAAATTAACAAATCAGCATGATACATGTATAACATAAACATAACAACACATAGACATACACAAATAAATGTATAAGCACATAAACATCATTCTAGTTAGGTTCCAGTCATCAAGGCAAGACCATATCAACAATGCATGATATGACCTCATGCATGACAAGAATTACTCCATTGTACACATTTCCACATGTAACCAACAACATGCATAATAAATGCCTAATCAACTACACCTACATATAAACGCATGTAGTCGAACATAAGCGATCAATTCTTGTAATCAACGAACAAGACTGATACATGTAATCAAATATACAAGAATGTATCTTAACATAAAATTATTATACTCGTGAAAAAATCATTCCACAAAATCAACATCAAATTCAACATGGTAACCTTACTACAACCATAATCAATCATCCAACAAATGCAATAAGCACATGGAATGCAAGTGTAAAATACACACATGCAACTAACATGCATGCATGACCAACGCACACCACAAATCCAGTCCGAGGGGTGAACCATGCTCTGGTACCACTCTGTAACACCCTCCTCCCTCATCTACCCAAGTAACTAACCAACTGGGGTAAACATGCAACAAGAGGACACTATGATTAGATTTGACCTCCTATGTGACCTTAAGGAAGTAGAATTGATGGAAATATCATACACTGTCATCCAACATCAACTTCAAGACCCAGAGAAATTAATCCAACACTTCATACAGCTTTCCCTTTGGTCCTAATGAAGTTTTGACCATCTTAGGCCTCAGTTGCTCTCATGCCATAGGCATGACAGAATCCAAAAACCAAAATTCGCTCTCACAGGTTTATGTGCTAGCATCCAAGGACCCAATTTGCTAGTTTTGTGTCAGGGACACCGAAATTTAAGCCAATTTTTCAAGCCCAGAGCCCAACTCATTGCCCATAATGGAATGATGGCTTAAGATCAATAAAGGAATAGGAAAACAATGATGTCAAAGCAATAAGTTGAACAAGACCTTAACCAGACCCCTACTAGCCGTGACATGCATTTCATCAAATATATCATCAACATGTAACCTAGAAGTGTAAACAACATAATTAAGAGTAGGGATCTCATACTTATCTGAGAATCGTTGTGAACCATTTCTCCCACGTGTCATTTGCTGCATTATCATCTTTTAGGCCATAAATACATTATCCATTCATTTACAAGTAAAAACATGTTGAGAGCCATACATAAATGTTGTCATAAAACAAACATATAACCAGCATAATAGGGACAAAAATATCATAAACATATCATCCATAAAATCCACATATACATTAGTCCATTTATACATGAAAATCAAGGGAATGAATTTCTCATTAATGAACACAATAAACCAACTAGAGATGGGACTACCGCGTTCCACCCAACCATAGATTGGTTGAGCCACATCTCTCTTCAGCCAATCACCCCTGTGCCATATTCCAAGCATGAATTTGGGACTCATAGAACACACCCAAAAAACACCAACAAGCATGGATGCCACCGGAGTTCTCTGCCTACACCGCGAGGAATTTGAGTGCATCCTAGTCTCTCAAGATTTACCGTAATCCACGGTCTAATCCAAGAATCACTAGGCCCTACAGAGACACACTCTCTAGGCTTTATCATACATCCCATCCCGGGACTACTAGGCCCAATAGAGAGAAATCCACCTCTTGGCTTTATCGTATATCTCTCCATTCACCAGTAAGGATTCCTAGGCCCACCGAGGCACACAATCTAGTTTTACCACAAACCACAGTCTAGTTCAGCAGTTAGTAGGCCATGGCTTTACTGTGATCCACAATCTGATTAAGGGACCACTAGGCCATGTGTTTTTCAATTCGGATATCCACCCCACTCATCTTTGAATCCATCTGGCCATCCCACATTAACCGAATATGAGAAACCCATCTCATCAAGACTATGAGGAAATGGCAAGGCTAGGCTGAAGAACCCTGTCACACCACATGCAATACCATGATAGAAAATAACCACATGAAAAACCATGCATGCCAAATATAGCAAGGAAAATACACATGCAAGTCGATATCTACAATGAAGCCTATTGTAGCTGCTTGATCCTGCCTTTCCATGCTTGATCTTTGCTTCCTCTTGCCTTCTTTGCCTTTCTTGTTCCAATGAAAATTGATCCAACAAACTCTAACTTTCCAAGAGTGAGAGAGAGAGAGAGAGAGTGAATAATGAGAGAGCTACAAAGCTAAACTGAACAAAAAAAAAAAAAAAAAGTCTACCAATTGATCCTCAGAAACCTTTTTATGAATGAGACCTGTATTTTCTTCATTTTCCATTATTTTCCTTCATTTTCCTCCTCACATGCAACCTGAGACCTTTCACTTCCTTTTCCTCCTAATTTCCATTATTTTCATAAATAATTGTGCCAAAAATGCCATTTTGCCTTTCCAAAGCCTTAGCCATTTCCTTTGCCAATTTCCTTCACCATAAACAACCAAATGGACATCCCCTAAGATGTCTTTCCCAAATTCAGCTTGGAATAAGTGTCCCATCAACCATGGTTATTGTTTTTAACTGTTATTACATGGAATTTTCACCAGGGTTGTTACAGTGAAACACGACAGGACTTTACAAATATTGCATTTTGATCGTTTTAAAATGTTAAATAGGACACGATGAGACAACACTCAAGTCAAAATGTTAAATAGGATAGGATAAGGCATTACAACATCTCTTCCATATTGGGTTGGAGAGCTCCTCTCGGTGCAATAACCAATTTTGCTTCTCTAGAGCATCTAATTGTTTCTGAATTTCCTAATGGTTAGTTTCCTTCACGAGGAGGGAATTCTCTATGAAGGTCTTGGTGTGTTATTACACTTCCATTGTCCAAAATAATTTGTTATCCCTCATGTGGCGAGAGCCAAGGATTGGAATGAATTCTCCTATCATCTAATCCACCATATCATCCTAAGTATATGCTCACTCGATCTTAGCATCCACTTCTAAGGATTCAATGGTATCTTCAATGGTGGGAATGGTCAATTTTGTAAAAGATACATCGACAACCATAGTGTCATTCTCTACTATTGACAACAAGCATGGTTCTTTCTTTAGTGAGATGCACATAGGCCATAGTCTCAAGGACTATAGTGAAAACCCTATTTTCATAATTGACAGTGATAAGGAAACCCTTAGATGTAAAGCTATGAGACAAATGCCAACATTCCAACTGGGAGGTCGAATTTAATTCCTAGCCACTACGAGACTAAGTATGTTAGATTGGCATGATGAACCACACTTGAGTGGATTTCATGGAACTTGTTTCTTTCATTATTTTTGCAATATCAACCGCATCATTCAACCATCACTCCGCTAAATGCAATCCTTCTTCTAGTTCAGGCTCATCCCTTCCATTTATTTATTCCACCAAATCTGCATGTTTGATGGTATGAGTTTAACACATGTCAACCAACATGTCCTCACAGTTGCATGACCATAACACCCATGTTATCCAAGTTTGTAATCATAATTATGACTTAAATCCATTGTAAATCATAGCATAGATGCTTTGGTGATATTCGAATTATGATGGACCAATTTTAAAGTATGTACATGTATTTCATTCATTAACGAAAAAATCGTCAACTAATTGACTGAAAGGTGGAGCACCAATACTAGCCATGATAGCATGAGCGATAATTAATGTGCAAGTTGGGAAATTGCCTCACTTATTAAGAAAATAGCCATAGCAAAAATGCATATTGCCAAAATGCCAAAATTTGAATTTGAAATTATTTTCCCTCTTTCCCACTACACCAAAATCAGTTTTTGAAGGGAGTTGGGTAATTGGGTAGCCAACCACCCATAGTCATGGAAGTTTAGAGATGGAGTGGACAACTAAAATTGGTCAAAGATGGGTACAACAACTACCCATCACCAGTTCCATGCTCTAACCCGCAAAATCCCTTGACAGAAAATCATGTATTTTAATTGGTTGGTAGAGGAGAATGCATGTGAGGGTCAAGAGAGAAATTTTAGTGAGTGGAAAGATGTGTTTAGGGCTTAGGAGGTGTAGAAGAAGAGTGAAAAATGATTTGAATCACAAGTGGGTCTTCTATCAGAAATTTCACGTAAATAAAACTTCCTAAGGCAACCAAAATTTATGTCCAAATGATGTGGAATCCAAATGGGGACCATTCCTAAGTATTTTGGCATGTTAAGTCTTTTTTACTACAAATTCAAGGCAAGAAAACCCAAATCCAAATTAGGGATAAGAGGGTTGTAAATTTGATGTTGGTTGGGTTGGATAGCAATCACTAAGAGGGGAGCTCACTGTAACATACCTAGTCCCTTAATACTTGATTAAGGATATAGGGTACCAAATTTTCATCTTCATTAGCTTGACAATTAGCTTTATACCACTCTATAACACACCCAACTTTCCTAGGTCACCTTAAGGAGGTGGAGGTTGTAATTTTTGATTTATTTTAATCATTTCAGAGCACATTGTTTTCTACTCATTGAGAGCTTTCTGGATATATGAAACATGTCCCATTCTGACTCTGTGCCACCAAGACATGGCACTTATAATATTCCTACACCAACACCACATCAACATTTTAATACATCTAACACATGATAGATGACATGAAAACTAGTTCCACATGTCACCTCAAGGGTGTGCCTTGTTAGGATATTCTAACACATAGGAAATAGTTAAGTTCAACTTGGTCTAGTATAGAGTTAGGTATAGAGTTAGGTAAAGTGTGTTTCTTTACCGTTGTACATTTTGTAACTTACAATCCGACGTCACGATATGTAGTGATCCGACGGTTCATTCTCTCCTCGGTATTACCGACACTTGATCCGTGGCTTGACACCCCGAGTCCCATGAGTCTATTTAAA